>CAUYON010164700.1:0-20632 GCA_963573935.1 Arctocebus calabarensis | reverse complement strand
TATTGCATCCTCACAAGTGAAATATGTTTGTAATTTCCCTTTATAACAATATGTTTTTCTCCAATTTCAATATTAGGTGTATCTAGATCAAGAAGAATGATTTTGAAATATTTCTTCTTTTTCTATTGTCTATAGGATTTGACATGATCTGTTTTTTGAAACTCTCCCTTACTTTTATTTGTATGGTATTGGTTGTCTATTTTTTGAGACTTTGGGGAAAAAAATAAGAAGTTAACTAATGACTTCATGCTGAGCCTCAGAGTCAAAGCGCTCTATAATGTCTTATTCGACAATGTGCACATTGCTTTCTTGGCATTATTATTGCTAATATTGCTTGATATTTCGATGCAGTGATCGTCTGTTTTCTTTTCTGAATGTATTTATCTTCGTTCATTCTTTACATGGCTTTTGTTTCTAGTCCCTGTCTTAAACATTGTTATTGTTATTGAATTTTAAGCCTTTTAAATTCTGTGAAGGCAAAAAGTGGAAACCTAATTAACACACATATATATATATATATATATGTCAAAATAAAAAAAAATACATGGAACAGTTGAGATTTACATTTAGGACTTTCTGGGGCTAAAGTCTTTCTGGTGCTGCTCCAGCAACACCCTGCAATGATGCACACATGTGATGACATAAATTTGGGTGATCCAGCTAACAGCTGGCCCCTGGAGCTCAGAGCTGCCCACCTGCACTGACTCACCCAGTCATTCCATAAACTTCTCAAGGACAACTCCTCGCTTTTCATACGTGTGAATTTTCAGCCCCCATTTACTAGGATTACAGTAGATCTTACTGTAAAATAATTAGCTAGAGGCCAAGAGAAATTTTTAGATAAAATCCCTGTGTATGCTGGGAAAGACAATGAAGGAAATGGACGCATTGGAGAAGGTAAAATTCCCAACGAGGGAAAGAAGAAAATGGCATTCTTCTTCAACTCTAGGGGGGCTTGATCCATGAGGAGACTCTTACAATTAATCAGGCAAATGACAATGGTGACTTGATTCAGGCTGAGAGTTAAGGGAGGACCCAGGATACGAAGCGCATGAGGTGACCCACGTGCCCTAAAGCCACATTCTAAAGCAGCGATTTTCAATGGGTGTGCCATGAGAGGATGTTAGGTTGCCACAAAAACGTTTAAAGATCATTAATTAAATTATTTTCTAAAGACGTTCAAAGCACAGTAAGTATAATCTTTTATTTTTACTTTTTTCCTGATCAACATCATTTAAGTGTGCCATGGAAGTTTAGCTATAGGTTCAAGTGTGAGGGGGACTAAAAAAAAAAAAAGGTTGAAAACAATGCACTAAAGGGACTGGCAAGTTTAATGGACTCCGCCAAGTTCTTTCTCACAGGCAGAGCCAGTTTCCAGTAAACTTGACTCCTCGTATCTTATCCAGCCTGGACAGGGGCCGTGAGTGAGCTGGAGGAAGGACCGACCAACAGAAAGGTGGTCCGTAGGTCCTTGCGGGCTGCCCCACAGTAAGGGCTGGGACAGAGGCTACTGCCACTCCATCTGGGCTCGCCTCAGCCCAGGTATATGAAGGACCACAGTGATGGGTCAAGGCTAGAGAGATTCTGGGTAGATTTCCAGCTTTAGTAGAGCCATGTGGAACGAGGGTAGGGGTAGGCCAACAATAGGAATAAGAATCCAGGCTGAATAGCTTTGGGTCAGGGTTTGAGCTTCCATACTTGGCTCAGGATCTGGGAGCCAGGAGGAAGTTTGGTTTGTCTGTGGGAGAATGCGTCCCCCCTCCACACTTAATTCTCAAGGAAAGCCTGGGGGACAAGGGCTCTGACCCCCTTAGCAACTGTCAGGCAGCAGGCAACTGCATCCTACACCCTGAAAACTCAGTTGCAAAAGTTTCAGAACATAAAGGACAACTGAATGGGTCACCCAACTGTACCTCCATCACAGCCTTGCTGCTCTCCAGCCCCTGGACTTGACTCCAGAAACCAGTTCTGCGGAGGGCGGGTGTGCCTTTCCCAGCTTGAGCATCTGGGTCATGGCTTTGCTATGTGTTTGTTTCTGGGCAGGCTGACTTAAGCAGTGACTAAGCTTGGAAGTTGTAAAACTTGGTAATAAACCTGTCAGTGAAACTGTCATCTGGGCCAGGATGTAGAACCTGGGTGTCTTCTGCAGCCGGCAAAGTCTCTCCCTTCCAGCTTCTCTGAGTGCTCCGGGCATCCCTGCCTGAGATCTGCACAACCCCCAGGGCCCTTTCTGATGGGCCAGGAGCACCCAGCTTTACCTCAGGTCCCACAGTAGGACTGAGGGTAGGAAGAGGGGACAAGGTCAGTGTCCCCTTAGCTCAGTCTTTCTCTGAAGCCCTTTTTGATTCTATGGGGAAGAACCCCAGTAGGTGGGTGAAAGGGCTGTCTGGGGATTTGCTTCCCCCGAAGAGTGTGGGTACTCTTCACACACACGTAACCCCGAGTCTGAAGACAGGATCCCATCTCTGCTCAGCCAGGTGACGAGCAGGAAGCGTCATCTCCCTAAGCCTCAATTTTTTTCAGCTATAAAATGGGAATGATAACACCCCTGGCCATTTGGCAGGGCTCCAGTGGAAGACTGTATTCAGAGGATTTGGAAAAGTGCAAAGTGCCACATAACAATGAAGAATAGCAAGCCTCGAGATCAACCCAACAGACCTTTAACAAGGGCCGGCTCCATGCCAGGCAGTGTCTGGGCACCACAGGTGTAGCGATGAGTGAGAGACAGCTCCCACCTCTTGGGGCCCAGCACCCTGCAGAAAGCTTAGAAGAGACAAAAATGTGTACCAGCAGAAACACTAATCCCACTCATCACAATAGCTTTGTTCAATGAGCGCGTACAGGCTGGAACTAAGTGCTTCACATCCAATCCTTCAACAGCAATGCGAGATGGTCATTGCTATCTCTCTACTTGGTAGATGAGGAAACTGAGGCTCAGTGGTGTGAAATCATTTCCTCGTGGTCATTCAGCTGAGAAGCATCAGTCGTCTGATTTCAACATCTCTCCTCTCCAGAGTTCACCTTCTTCTACACTTTCCGGCTTGCATGTGTTTTATACAATGTCTCCTTGTGCAGCGTTAGCAGTGGAACTGAAGAACACCATGCTGACCTGTCTCCGAAGGTAAAGGGGATAACCATGTCCTTGGTCATATTGTCTGTCAGTAGAAGGGAAGCTTTCCTAGCTCTGCCCCAATCAGCACTCTGATCTTGAATGAGTCAGGACCCTCTCTGGTCTCCAGCTCACTCATCTGCACTCAGTGAAGGACTGGGATGAGGTGATCCTTGAGGGTTCCTCCCTGCTCTAAAAACCTCTGATTCTTATTGGTCATCTCTAAATGAACATCTAACCAGGTGCAGGGGCTCAGGCCTGAAATCCTAGCACTCTGCGAGGCAGAGGCAAGAGGATTTCTCGAGGACAGGAGTTTGAGACCAGCCTGAGCAAGAGTGAGACCCCATCTCTACAAAACCCAGAAAATTTAGCTAAGCATGGTGGTCCACCTGTAGGTCCAGCTACTCAAGAAGCTGAGGCAGGAGGATCACTTGAGCCTGGGAGCTGGAGGTTGCAGTGAGTGATGATGCCACTGCACTCTACCCAGGGCAACAGAGCAAGACCCTGTCTCCAAAAAAAAAAAAAAAGTCCCCAAAACAAATCACCAAAAATAAATAAATAAACACCTCCCACTTAAACAAGGAGGAGGACGACCTACAGTACAGGGTGGATATAAAGTTCATGCGCAACTGACCACGTTAAACTATTTTAAATTGCACATGAACTTCATGTCCACCCTGCATTTGTCTCAGCTCGGCTTAAAATAGGTTGTGTGACATTGAGAGTCACTTAACCCAACTGGACTTCAAGCTCCCTTCTTGTGATCTGGGAACAAAATGTATTACTCTCCCCACTTCACAGGCATGCAGTGAGGATCACGTTAAGACAGAGGCTGTGAAAATAGTTTGAAACTGCTCAACCACCATAGGGGAGAGGTAACTAGAAGGAATGCAGCGAGCCCAGCTGGGGAGTCTTTGCGTCTTTCTACACAGAATTCTGTTGCATAGAGGTTAAACTTCCCTCTTTCAAACACTGGGACCCTATTGGAAGTTGTTTCTGTTGTATAATTAGTCATTTTAATTATTCTAAAAGCTGACAATCATGGCATGCTTACTACATGCCAGGCAGCCAGCCAAACCTTGTGTGTTACTGCTGCAGCCCAAGGTCAAATTAAACAAACCCCAATAATTGAAACATTCTCCTTTAGATAAAATAGGTCAAAAGAGTTTATGGGAGGTATCAAAATTAAGAACATGAGTCAGAAAAACAGGGTTCAAATCCAGTCTAAGTTGTTGCTAGCCAACATGACCTTGGACGTCATAACTTTCTAAGCCTCAGCTTACCCATCTGAAAAATGAAGATAGTGCTACTAAACTCCAAAGGATGCAGTAAGCATTTACAGAAGTCAAGCTCACCCCAGGCATCAGTCTGAGAGGCCAGGTGCTGGCAGGGGTCTGTGCCCAGCATAGGAGCCTGAAGAGCAGGGTCAGACAAGGTGGTGAGGGAGAAGACCAGGCCCTAGACCCCACCAGTCCAGCTTAGGAAACACAGGAGTAACGGTTAGGAGGGATGGAGATTGGTTTCCTCAGGAAGCCTTGCAGGAGAACAAACGTTTTTTCCTGTCCTGTTCCTCTTTCCTCTCTTCTTCCCCTACGCCTGGGTCAGGGAGAGTACTCTTACCTCCAACCCACCTGCCTCAGCTATGCCCCAGGGAGGAAAGGGCAGTGGCCAGGGTGGCCCTCAGTGAGGGAGGCACAGAGCCCAGCTGCTGCTGAGGGTGAAAACACAGACACTCAGGAGGAGGAACCCTCGTTCTGGGCACTTCCGGGATTCTCCTCTCTGAGGCCATGGCTGATGGGGCTCCAGCCCTTAAAACCCAAGGGCAATGGAAGTGGCCTGGTGTCCTCAGGCAGCCACAAGTGAGAGGTCTCCTCCAACACAGGTTTCCAACCCGAGGTTTTTTCCACATGGAAACCCCTGAGGGGCTTGTTAAACCCAGATTGTGTCCGGCCATTTAACACAGCCTTCAGATATGCTAGTTCCCTAGGTAGGTCTGGGATGCAGCCTAGGAATTCGCATTATTTCATTTATTTTATTTTCAGACACCTGCTCAGAGTAAGGGAATGTGCATTTTTAAGTGCCCAGGTAGTCAGAGAGCACCCTTGGAGAAATTTGGTACATTAGTCACTAAAGTATTAAGGCCGAGGAACCCTTTTCCCTTCTCTCATTTTCTCCTTTTCTGTTGTTTCTGTTCTCCTTTTTTGAGTTGTTTCTGTGTGGCATTTGCCATGTGGCTTCCAGAAGGAAGCTGAGGCACAAACACCGAGCTGTAAAAACACGCAACTCCTCAGCTTTGGAAGGGTCTCACTCTGTGCTTTCTTGCCCATAATCGCTTGAGTCTTTCTTGTGCTTGATAGACCTGAAATAATAGTAATCTAAGTGACAGAACTGAGGGTGACATTTGTATCACCTTCCCCACCCAGAGCTCCCAGTCAGGGTCATGCTGGAGGCATGTGGCTCCTTCCCGCTCATCTACATACAATGAGCCCTAAATCTGTCACCACCAGTCTGCTCCTTGCCCAGGCTGTGCTCTGGGTCACTTGTCTGCAAGCCCCAGGCAAGCTCTGGGTGGGGGCCAGGAGCCTTGGCCTGTCCTGCCCCCCCACCACTACCCTCCCTCTCCCTTCCCCCCTACCCCCCCCATGTCTCACCTACCCTCCTGCACAGGTGGCCCCCTCTGCACATAGGTGAGCTTCTTCACTTTCCAGCTGCCATTTAGAAGTGGGGGTCACAGCAGCCCACCCAACCTTCTACTTACTGAAAAGCAAGCAGATGAGCCCATGCCAGGCATCCTGTCCCACTGTGGGACAGGGATGTGCCCCTCACCGAGCTGGCGTTCACTGTGTGGGGGAAGAGTAACACCCATTCTGAGGGGTTGTCCTGGAGATGACATGAGAAGGTGCTGCGAGACAGGCACTCCCAATCCCTGGTCCCAGTTCTGCCTGCTCCTTCCTATCTTCTGTCCTCCTTAATAGTTTCCAGATGGTCAAGGAAACCCCCAGCCTTCCAGGCAGGGCCAAGCTCCTTCTCTGGGAGCTGCACCCACTTCTCAGAGGACTCTGGACCCAGCAAGGTTGGGCTTGTTCTTATTCATTGGACGAGGCTGATGGAGATTGGGCTTCTTTGTTTGGGCTTTGGCCCTAGGGCAGTGGAGACATTTCAGGTATGGCTCTGTCTAAACAAATATCTGGGGTAAATGTTAGTCAATCAACAAACTCTTACTAGACCGCTGCTGTCAGTAAGCTCAAGGCACATGGTGATGAGCCCTGCCCTCAAGGGCCCCTCACGGCCAGAGGAGACACATTGCCATAGGCTGCAGAGAAGGGCTGCAAGTGGGCAGACATCTAGAGGTCTCCAGGGGGCCTGTCTGGGCACAAAGGTAGGAGTGGGCAGTCCTGCATGGGTGGTCGGGGACAGAACCAGCGTCCTTCATGGGAGCTTCTATCTTAAGAAGGGAGGATGAGTCAGCATTCAGGAGCAACGTGAGTAGTAGCGTATGGAGGCCTCAGAAGTATTGAGGGCCTCAGAGCGGAGGAGCCCGCAGAGGAGTAACCAGCCCCAGAGGTCACAGGGAGCAGATTCTGGGGGACTTGCAGGTACTCTGGGCCATAGGGAACCTGGGACTCAGGGAGAGGGCACAATCAGATGTGTAACTCATGCAGCATGACCCACCGGGCAGGCTGCAGACCTTGAACTGGAGAGTTGCGACTGGGCAGGCCTCACTTGGAAAGGCACTGCGTTCAGCTGCTTGTTCCATTTCACCAGTTCCAGAGTAAGAATCCCCTTTTTATAGAAATCAATTACTGTGCCTTCCCGTATTTCAAGAGAACCATAAAAGACAACACTTTCAACACTCATCTGCACACAAACACAAACACACACACACACGTACACACAGGGGCACATGGCAACCGGACTCACACGGCAACCCAAACCAGCCAGATTCCTTCCTGGGGTGGCTGACCAAGCTGCCCCTCCTTTCAGCAGGTGACGGCTTCCCCAAGTGGCAAACCAGGCTGTTGCTCAGAACACATTCAGGCCACTCACCACGGCATCAACACATTCATTTTTAGAGTCATTCTTTTTTTGGCCCCATGAGCCAACTTTAAGGTAAGCATTTTCCATCTTCCCTTATCACTAGGACCCAAAAGAAAATAATTAGAAAACTAAACTCCCAAAGGGCTGAGATTACAGGCATGAACCACCACATGTGGCCAAAAAACTAAATTCATCCCCCTGGAGAAATCAAAAACTTTGACTATGTCTCTTCTCTGCTGCATCTAATTCCTTTGTTCTTCAGCTTGAAGTCGTGTAAGAATCACTTATGGTGTTTGTTAAAATAACAATCTCAAGTCCCACCTTCAGATGCTAGTTCCATAATCAGGGATAGACCCTAGGAATTTGCATTTTTATTTTATTTTATTATTTTCAGACACCTGATCAGAGTAAAGGAATTTGCATTTTTCAAGTGCCCAGGCGGTCAGAGACCACCCTTGGAGAAAACTGAAATTTGGCACATCAATCACTAAAGTATTGAGCAACCCTTTTGCCTTCTCTCATTTTCTCCTTTTCTTTGTGACTTCAGCTAGTGAGCGCATCATGGAAGGCATCAAGATGAGCCAGGAAAGAAGAAATTTCCCAGCTATGCTATATCCATAGCAGAATCCCACCTCTCCATGTGGTGTTGTTGGCTGCCTACCTGATGGCATCCCCTTCCCTGGTCCATGCTTCCACATTCTTTCTTGCTAAATAGAACCTTAGTTCTGTACAGGAATCAGGTGACATGTGCTTCTCAGCAGCCTGGGGCCTGGTCCTTGCTCCAGCCCCAGGGAGGAATCTTGGTGGTCTAAACCAGAAGTTTTCAATGCTGGCTACACATTAGAGTTGTCTGGGGAGATTTTAAAGATATGTATGAATAGGTCCTATCTGATATCAGTTGAAACAGATTCTCTAGGGCATAGGTGTGTTTTTCAAACTCCCTCTGGTGATTCTAAAGTGAAACCAAGGATAGGATCCAAACCAATCTTAATAGTAATTCTGTTCTCCTTGCCAGTGATTGACTTAAGAATGGACTGGTGGCATGATTATGGCATAAAAGGAGGCATAAAAGGAAATCTGCTTCACATTCTTTAAAGGGATAGAGGAAAAGATGTGCCTTCTTCTGACATTCTGGCCTTTGGACATTATTGTGTAAGATTGATGGGAACTGTCTTTGACCTGGAGAGACAAGCTCGCTAATGCCAAAACGCTGAAGATGGTAGAGCAATAACATGGCAAGAACCTGGATCTCGCATTTGCCACTGAAGCCTTGCATTTGACATTGAACTGCCAAGTTAACCGACCTGAAGCCACCTCGTCCCTGGACTTGTAGATATGCGAGATAGTAAATATTTCTTATTGGCTAAGTAACTGGTTAGGTATTTTGCTATTTCTTGGTTGGTTCTGTTTTATTATTGTTTCACCAAAAGAAACTTTTTGGTGACACAGAAAGACAAGAAGAAATTATCTGAAGGCAAACTTAAGCAGAGGACACTGGTGGCTGTCTCACTAAGATTCCAGCCCTTAATTCAGGTTGCCAACAGCCTAGCACTTGCTATAATGGTGACCACAGCTGGCTCTGAGGGGTAGAATTAGATCTCAGGAAGTGAGTGTATCCCACCTTTTATTTTAATCATTTAATCTGACTGAAGCGGTTGCAGTGAAAATATGTTCTTTGAAATACTTCTTTTTCTTTAAAATGAAGGTGGGGACTGGTGAACAGGGAGATGGGAGAGTGGATGGTCTAGAAAGCCCTCCGCAACCTGCCTCCACGGGGGGCGGTGCACAGCTCTTGGCTTCTCCTCACTTTCCAAACACCAGCTTTGGTACCCACAGGCTGAACCCGTCCTCATTTCTTCCAGTCTCATCAAGTCTTGTTTCTTCTGTGGACAGGGCTTATTCTGAGGCTGCACTTAAATCCTCACTCCAAAGCAAGTCTGGGGACAGAGGCTAGGGTTGAAGCCAAAAGTTGCTCCTATTTGATTCCCTTTTCTGCATGACTGATGGTCTTGTTCTGACAGTTTCTACCAGTGCCTTTCGGAAAGATTGAATATGTGATGCTTACATATCAAAAAAGGTGTAAAATGCCCATCACCCTGCTAAGGAAACAAAGCATTGACCAATAAGGTTGAAGCTAATCACACTCTCTTCTCCTTCCACGAAATAAACTGAATTTGATATCCATCATACATGTCAATCGGGATTAAGTTTAACTACAAATAACAGAAACCCAAAATAGCTGCCTATGAGGTGGAAGTGTATTTGTCCTTATAAAAAGAGAGCAGGAGGGAAGCAATTTGGGGGTACCAGGGGATCTCCATGGCACTCAAGGACCAGCCACCCTTAAACTGCTGTTACAGTACCATTTCCACCTCCTAGGCCAACACCGCTACCACGCTCCAGCCATCTTATCCATTTTCAAGCCATCAAAAAGGAGAAAGGAAGGAAAGAAGGACATGTGCCTTCAGAAAGTTGCTTCTTTTATATCCCATTAGCCAGAACTTAGTCACAAGGCCATCCCAGTTGGAAACTGGAAGATGTAATTTTTATTCTAACTGGCTATGTGCCCGGTTAACAATCAGGCTTCTTCTTCTAAAGAGGAAGGAGAAAGTGAAATTGGGAGACACCTAGTGGTCTCTGTCACATCCCAGTTTTAACCAGAACGCCAATTTAGAACCTCAAATTGTTGAGGTTAAGTGATATCACTTCTTAAAAAAAGAAGCTTTCAGTATATTTAGTATGTATCCATAGAAAGTATGCAAATAACAAAGCTCAATGAATCCCAAATGATCAAGATATAGAATGTTAACAATTCCCCAGAAAGGTCCCCAGGCCAACAAACAATTTAATTCAAAAATAAAATCCCAGGTTAGTAGATGTCTGATTCCATGTTGTTCCATGAGAACTTAGTTTTTTTCTCTTCTTGCTCTTAGAAGAACATAGTCCCATTTACTGGAGAAATACTGGTACAGCTAATACCAAAGCCAAATTTTTCTTAAAAACAATCTTGATAGGCCAGGTGTGGTGGCTCATGCCTGTAATCCAGGAACTCTGGGAGGCTGGGGTAGGAGGATCCCTTGAGTTCAAGAGTTCAAGACCAGACTGAGCAAGAGCAACATCCCCATCTCTACTAAAAATAGAAAAATTAGCTGGGCTTCTGTAGTCCCAGCTGCTCAAGAGGCTGAGGTAGGAGGAATGCTTAAACCAGAATGCCTGGGGTTGCCATGAGCTAGGTTGACACCACAGCACTCTAGCCTGGGCAACAGAGTGAGACTCTATGGAAAAGGTAGGAAGGAAGGAAGGAAGGTATGAAGGAAGGTTGGAAGGAAGGTAGGAAGGAAGGAAGGTAGGATGGGAGGGGGAGAGAGAGAGGGAAGGTCGGTCATGATTGACCATGGGATATGTTCACGGATTTAGTTATAAGCCACATTATATAGAGAGGGGGCATTTATTGTGCATCTGTTATGTATCAGCTACCATGCCGAGTAAAGATGCTACTTTTGAAAATATGAGCAGTAGAAACAAAGCTGTCCCTATTCCTGGATCTGCCACTGTTTGAGACAGTGCAATGCCACCTGAACCTAAAGTCACTTGAGCCAGCTCTGCCTTAGTTTTCCCATCTGCAAAATGGGGATAATATTGTTGTGATCACTCAAAGAGAAAAATGTTGTCAAAGTGGTCCGTTAATATAAAGCTTGACTTAAAGACCTTGCTTCCTGGTGAGCTCCAGTTTTCCTACCGAGCTCTCCCTACAGGACTACTGCCTGCGAGCTCCATTTCTGAGCTAGCCTCTTGGCTCCTAAGTGCCCTGAAGGCAGGAGCCACCCCCACCTCCCATCCCTGAGCCTATGGCAGAGCCAGCGAGCTTGTTGGATGGAGCCCAAGGCTTGCTATTTTTCCTTTTTCAATTGGATCTGAGCCGTGACCCCCTTTGCCTCATGTTGCCGCAGCCCTCCCTAGATTCTGGAACACTCGGGCCCGTCTGTGTGTTTTATTTTGTGCTGCTTTCCTCGCTCCCTTTCTTAGTCTTTTCATACCGTGCCAGCCCATATATATTTAGCTCTTTTAATCTCTCTTCATAAATCATTCCCTCAAGTCAAGTCCCTGAAAATGTTTCCCCTGAAATCCCTCCAAACCATATCTGAAATACTTACCTTTTGGTAAATGCATCATGGCCCTTTCAGCCTCACTCCGCCTTCATAACCAGGAGGAGGACAATACAGAAACCGGAGTGCAGGCCCCGGCCCTCCGTGCCAGGTGCTTTGTAGGCTTCTTTCTTCTAAAGATGCTGAAACAGCATCGAAGGTCTCGGATGCAATTTACTTTATGGGCCTCATGATCAAGATATAACCTGGTGGTTAAGGATTTGGGCTCTAGCATCTGAATGTCTTTGGTTAAAAATCCTGGCTTCATCACTTATTTGTTATGGAATCTTGGCCAAGATATTTAACTTCTCTGTGCCTCAACATCTTTACCTATAAAACAGGAACAATGAGAGTGTACCTCACAGGGCAGTTATGAGAATTAAATGAAATAATGTATGCAAAGTTCTCAGCATGGCACCTGGCACTTGGTAAGTGCTCAAGGACATTACTTTGTTGTCTCTTGATCCAGGATCCATTCTTTTCATCATTATTATTAGCAGAACCCCAGTTTCATGCTGGATGCCAATATAAAAACTAATAACTTTTTCTGCCTTCCCTTTTAGCCAGAATTGGTCACATGACACAGTTCTAGCCAAAGAGACATCAGATGAAGGTATGAGAAGTGCTCCCAGGAAAGGGTTTTCAAGGGAATAGAACAAATTGCCCTGCATCTGTCTGCCTTTCTCCCCTTCTTCCTTTTTCTTGCTTCAGATGTGAATGTGATGTCTGGATCTTCAGCAGCTATATTTTGACCATGAGCCCAATTTGAGAATGGCAGCCATGTGCTGAGTATAATGGGACAGAAAGAGGCACCTGGTCTCTCCTCCTATGATGTAATGGAGCTGCCACACCGGCTCTGAACTGCCTGCCTTTGGATGTTATGTTACCAAATAAAAATAAATAAATAAATAACCCCCTAATGTGCTTAAGAAACCCCTATTCATCAGGTTCCCATTACTAGGAGCTATACACAGCTTCTACCTGCTGCAAGTATCAGCTCCTCTGATGAGTAGCAACTCCAATAAGAGCTGGATGTGGTCTGTGGCCCTAAGTGGCTTGGAAACTGTGTTCTGTGGGAACTGAGGGATTCCTTGGAGCCCTCTCTCAGACTAGAGTCTGGGGAGGGAGGCGTAGGAGACCACACTTCTTCTCCAACTTTGTGTGTGTTTATCGTATTATAGAGGGAGCCGTGGCCCAGTTAGACTTTCTTTGAAGAATAGATTCCAGCGCAAAAAATAAAAGTTTTGGAAACCGCTGTTCCTGTCCAACCCCCTCATTTTACAGATGAGTGATCTTAGGCCCCAAGAGTGCCTTGTCCAGTCAAGCACAGCCAGGCAGAGCCAAGAGGAGAACCCAGGTTTTCTGCTCTTTCCGGGGGCCCTGCCAAGTACTGGAACAGCCACCAAAAAAAAAAAAGGCAGATCCAAAGAGCTTACAATCGCTGCTGCCAGAGTCCCAACTTGGGGCCTGATGGGCTGCCTGCTCCCAGGAGAATTGGACAGGGCTCCCCACCCCCACCAGTAAAAGCTAATGAGGGCTGAGAATGTCCTTTCAGGGCCCTGGGCAGCCAATTTGCCCTCCTGCTGAGAGAAAGTTGGACCTGTTTCCTCTTCTCTCTCCATAGTAATTCATTAATTGTTTGTTTATTTTTGGAAAGTGCACACACACACACTAGATGTGTGGAGCAGAGGGGGCAAATGGGTGGTGTGAAATCCTCAATACGTGGGGTTCTTTGTTCCTGTTCTTGTGGTTCTCCTTTGCAAAATGCTCGCTTGATCAATTCAAGATCAATGGCTGCTAAGTCGCAGCTGTAAACATTATCTCATTCAAGGTCAATTACAACAGCCTGTGTTCTACAGCAGGAAGTTTAACTATGGGAGGGATGGAGGGGTCTTTATCACGGAGCCTTTAGTGTTTAGAGGCCCTGTCCTTGTGAATCTGCCATGTTTGGGCAGTTGTTCAACTCAGTAGGATATAAATTGCCACTTGAATGGAATAACCAGGTGTTATATCGATTCAGGATATCTCAGTCCAAGGACTTTAACTAGAAACTCTTTTCTTTATCCCTCCCATTCTGTCCATCCATCCATCAACTCAATAATTATTTACTGAGCAGCTACTTATGAGTCTAGCCCTGATGTAGAAGGAAATACCTTCATCTCCTCCCTTGGAGCTTACCTAGAAGTAGCAGAGAAAGACTAAAAATGAACATGAAAACAAGTAGACAAAGAGTGGAGCCCATGGCAGGAATGTCACCCAGCAGGGGAAACAGCGCAGAGGAAGCCACACTGTACCCACTTGGGGCAGCAGCCAGAGCAATGACAGCCATGCCCCCATCTCCACCCCCAGGTCTGACTTAGAGCTTTGTTTAACCTACCAGCTATTAGAGTGCTTACTTGTTACCAGGTGCCAGGCCAAGGGTTAAATGTTTGACCTGGATTTTTTTTATTTAACTATTTTTTTGGAAATAGGATTTTTTCCCCTTACCTCCAGGTCCTCACTGGGAAACTGGGGTCCCCAAAGCTCTCAGAGAAGCCCAGATATCAGGGGGAGCTAGGAAACACTTCACTTTGTGAGCAATGAGCAAGACCGGAGGCTGATGAAAGTTTCTTGTTTGTAAATTGCAAAGGTTTAAGAACAGCCGTGTGATCCAAAGCAAAGAACTGATATAACGCAGTCTTTTATAAATTCATTTAATGGCTATTTCCATGCAGCAAAGGGAAACCAGAATAGGCACTAGACTTGGAATTAGAGGCCCAAGTAAAAATCTTCTTTCTACCACCCCTGCAGCCTTTGGCAGACCCTTAATTCACTGAGGCTCACTTTCCTAACCTGTAAAATAGAGGTAACGCTATCCCACTCATGGGATTGTTATGAAGATTTTTTTGGAAAGTGAGGCTCAGCACACTCTGGCATAGAATGGGGGCTCCATAGCTGAATCTCCCCTGGAGGAAGGGGGACCTACTAAGAGATTGGGAGTGTGGTCTAAGTCAGAGATACTGAGGAGCTGAGGAGGGTGCATTGCAGATGAGAACAGTGCCTAGAAAAGATGTTGAAGCACTAAGATCAATGGAATCTACCTGTAGAGGGACACTGGATGGCCTTCCAGGTGGGCAAGGAACTGGGAAAAACTTAGAAGACTTGGTTGGCCATGACGCCATGACAAAGACTGAGGATACCAGAGATGCTCAGTTTGGGAGACCACTGGGCCAACCTGGTAGACATCCATCTGTTGGCAACAGTGGGAGCCATCTCCAGCAAAGACTAGGGTGAGCTCTGGTAGGACGCACCTTCAAACAGCAGCTCCTCCTCCATTCCCATCATGAGTGTTTGCAGAACTACCAGTCACTGACCTTGACCTATACAATACAAGGGTAGATAACAGGCCTAGACCCAGTTCATCCCAGCATGCAACTCCCTTGGCCAGGGGATCCCTCCAATAGTGAATACATGACACAATGCAGGATTTTTGCAGGATCCAGCAAAATTTGCACAATGCAGGATTGCAGTGAGTGCATGACACTCAGGATTTTTTTTTTTGTTTGTTTTTGAGATAGAAATCAGATCTGGCCAACTTAAGAGAAAAATACAAATCCCTACTCAAAGTCACAGATTCCTTACAAAATTGAACGAGAAACAGAAAAAAGCGAGAACACAGTCACGTTCATGCCACAAGGAAAACTTGATTGAGACAACATTGTTGGCACTTCTAGGCAATCCCTCAAACCCGCCACTGCATTGGCTTAGCTGCTGCCAATTGAATAACCTCCACCCAAGCTCACCTCTTTGGACCATGCTCCAGATTCTAAGTCCTGGAAGAGAGAACGGGCTGCCCAGAGCATAGGTTAGGTGCTGCCCCCTAGTGGCCTAGAGCAGAGAGAGACAAGGCCTCTGCCTACACCCACTCCTTCAGTGAGCTTAACCCATAATGTGGGAGAATTCCCTTTAGTATCAAGTGGTTTCACATGCTAGATCCCCTTAAAAGAATTGAAAGTCTCCTAAACTCAGGTAATTTACTATGGAATGTTCCTTCTAGAAAAGACATTTGAAATTGACTAGTCCAGTACTCCTTCCTACACCAGAAGTGCAGAGGGGCTGGTTAGCATCCGACCTAGGATTAGAACACAGGCCTCCCAGCAACCCCCTCCAGGGGTCCCTCTGCCACCCCACTGTCCTCCAGCCTGCGACTGGTCTGCTCATAGGACAGGGAAGCAGAGGATGCAGGCATTGCCATGGCAACCAGAAGTCACAGCTTTTCCCAGACTGGATGAATTTCTTGAGCTTTCACATTTTTCTAAGAAAGAGATGAGTAGTAGCTGTATGTGATTTAATCCTTACAGCTTTGTAAACATAACTTTCAGATGAATTTATTTACAATTCAGCCAAACAAGCCTTTGCCGGCTCCTGCTTTCCTGTGTGCTCTGTCTGAGAACATGATTGTCCCCGCACTAGGTCTCAGGGGCAACAGTTCCGTCTGAACACCACAGCTGGGGTCTCTGGGCAGTGGGGCAGCAACAGGAGCACAGTGTCTGGGATGAGAAGAGGAAGAGGAAACAGGAGGGAAGCTGGGCAGACAGGGAAGGAGCTGGAACTTCTAGTGACTTCATTATTTTTCAGCAGGCTGGCTCAGCGGCACTGCATCTTGGCTGGATGGGGCAATTAACAGCTCCCCAAGCTCCTAATGAGTGGTTTTCTTGAGGTTTAAGCTGCCTGCAGTTTCCCAAGGGAATTTATTCCTGGAAGCTAACTCCTGAGAAGTGGCCACCCACTTTCTCCCCTCCCCCAGTGCACCCTGACTGGGGCTACTGAATTTGGCCAGTTGTTTGGAATTCTGGATCATTCTGGCCACAGCCTGTAATTTGCAAGGAACACTAGTAGTGCTCAGCCTTAACTCCTCAAACTGGTGCTGGCCAAGGATACCTCCCTTTGTAGGGCAGCTTAGAGGTCCTGCTTCCCCAAAGACTCTTCTGAGACCCTCTTTCCACAAAGAGTCATACTTGTATCTGGTGAACCACTCCGAGAGGCAGTGGTTAGTAGTTGGCCAGGAGCCAAAGCTCTGTCCCAGGTCAGAATAGAGACCCACCAGATTCTCTCCTGGAGAACATGAACTTGAGATTTTCAGAAATTCTGCTACTAGGCAGTAGCGAGAGCAATGGAAACTGAAGCTGAGAGGGGCTGAATCTCCAAAGGAAAGGACAAGGTGGCCGTGGCACAGCTGCGCACAGGAGTGCAGGGCACCTCACAATGTTCCCTGGGACTGTAGGCCTTCTAACGTGGTCCCCCTTCCCTGCCACCCAGGACAGCCTCCTTCACACTCCCAAACACATGCACTCATAGCAAAGAGGACAATGGGACACTTTGATCTGACCCCAAACCGAAAGGACTGAACTTTGCCTCACACTGAGAAGATACAGGAGATCCAGCACATTCCTTTTACACGTCAGTTCCTCGCTTTGGTTTGTGAAGCAACCGATTCTTCAGCAAGGAGAAATATTCCTGTCAGAACGTCATCCTCTAAAGTCTGGAATTCTGGTCTATTTAATAGCCAATAAAGAATCTTCCTTCCATCCTGAGATAATGGATGGTGGGAGGCCTTTGGCTCTGTGGAAAGCCCTGACTTAGGTATGTTATGGAGGGTTCCGGAGCCTCCATTCCCTGGTCTGCAAACTTGAGTGTGGCCTGCCAAGCACGGCTGTCCTGGTGCTCCTCCAGCCTTCTCACGCCACACCATAAAGCTTCGTGTGCTGTTTCCTGCCTCCCTGCAAATAGTTCTGCAAGCCAAATGCTCCACCCCCACCCCACCAAGCCCATCCCTGTAACAAACTCCATTCCAACTTTCAACTGTGTGGACTAGGATTCTTTTGGTTGCAAGATGCAGAAACTGACTTTGGGATGCCTCACAGATATAAGAGCCATATATATTAACCACCATTTCTTTTCTTTCTTTTTTTTTTGAGACAGTGTCTCATTCTCTTGCTCAGGCTGGAATGCAGGGATATCATCACAGCTCATAGCTGATTGCCACCTCAAACCCTTGGACTCAAACAATCTTCCTATCTCAGCCTCTCAAGTAGCTGAGACTGCAGGTGTGCACCACCATGCCTGGCTAATTTTTAAATTTTATGTTGATACTGGATCTCACTATCTTGCCCAGACTGGTCTCAAACTCCTGAGCCCAAGCAGTACTCCCACTTCAGCCTCTCAAAGTGCTGGGATTATATGTATGAGCCACCATGCCCGACCTAACTTATCATTTCTCAATAAGGACGGAGAAAGGGCTATACATGAAGCCATGAGTGACTTGGAGTCTGTCACTCTAGAAAAGTGGGTGTCCACTGTGGGTGATTCTGCCCTCCAGGGTATATGAGGCAATGTCTGGAGACATTTTTGATTATCACGATTGGGGTGCGATGCCACAGGCATCTAGTGGATGAAAACCCAAGATCCTGCCAAACATTCTACATTGTACAGGACAGCTCCCTCCTGGCAAGGGAGGCAAGAGAATCGCTTAAGTCTGAGTTTGAGGTCGCTGTGAGCTGTGACACCACGGCATTCTAGACCCCAGCAATGAATCAACCAGCCCAAATGTGTACAGCACCACAGTTAAGAAACCCTGCTCTAGGGCGGCACCTGTGGCTCAACAGAGTAGGGCACCAGCCCCATATGCTGGAGGTGGCGGGTTCAAACCCAGCCCGGGCCAAAAACTGCAAAAAAAAGAGAAAAGAAAGAAACCCTGCTCTAGAGAGCTGCAATCACCATAATTTAGATTTAATAATGCCTAGCCACTAAGACTCTCCATTCCAAATTCCAATTTACTGGGAGAGAAAAAAAAATTTTTTCTTTGAGACAGAGTCTCATTATGTCACCCTCAGAGTGCTGTGGTGTCACAGGTCACAGCAAAATCAAAGGCTTGGGCTTAAGTGATTCTCTTGCCTCAGCCTCCCAGGTAGCTGAGACTACAGGAAAAGACAAACTTAACAAATGTTCACTGAGGAAGAAACACTTTAACTTTAATAGCTATCTAACTTAAAAATTTGGATTTCTAATTAGAAACCTTACAAAGACAACACTAGGTCCAGATGATTTTACTACTGGCTTCTACTGTATATGGAAGGAAGAAAAACAAATACAAATTCCTCCACAAAGTCTTCTAGAAAATTGAAGAGGGCAAAATACTCCCCAACTCACTCTAGGCCAATCAGTGCAATTCTTCACATTAACAGACCATAAAAGAAAAAAACATAATCTCAACACTTGCACAGAAAACATTGGCAAAATCCAACATCCATTTCTAATAAACTGTCAGCAAATCAGAAATAGTTACTTATAAAAGGAACCTACATCCAGTATCAGGTTTAATGTTAAAAGATTTAACACTTGGCTTGGCTCAGCGCCTGTGGCTCAGCGGGCTAAGGCGCCAGCCACGTACACCAGAAGTGGTGGGTTCGAATCCAGCCCGGGCCCGCCAAACAACAATGATGGATGCAACCAAAAAAAAATGGCTGGACGTTGTGGCGGGCACTTGTAGCTCCAGCTACTTGGGAGGCAGAGGCAGGAGACTTGCTTGAGCCCAGGAATTGGAAGTTGCTGTGAGCTGTGATGCTACGGCACTCTACCCAGGGTAACAGCTTGAGGCTCTGTCTCAAAAAAAAAAACAAAACAGTTGGCTCGGCGCCTGTGACTCAACGGGCTAAGGCGCCAGCCATGTATACCTGAGCTGGCGGGTTCGAATCCAGCCTGGGCCTACCAAACGACAATGACGGCTGCAACCAAAAAATGGCAGGGAGTTGTGGCGGGCACCTGTAGTCCCAGCTACTTGGGAGGAGTCAGGAGACTCGCTTGAGCCCAGGAATTGGAGGTTGCTGTGAGCTGTGATGCTACAGCACTCATCCAGGGTAACAGCTTGAGGCTCTGTCTAAAAAAAAAAAAAAAAAAAAAAGGATTTAACACTTTTCCTGTACAATCAGGAAAAAGGCACTGCATCTGCCTTCGCGTCTTCAATGTTGTACTGAATGGTTTAACCAATGCAATGAGGCAAGAGAAAGAAATAAGCCAAGATTAAGTAAGTAATAGGGAATGGATTTACCCTCCTGACTGAAACAACTAAAAAACTAAACAAAATATAGGAAGTAATGATTTTCAAGATATTGGACATCCGGCTACAGTGCAGTGATGGCTGATTAATGAGAGAAAACATAAAAAGGCCTGTAACTGTCCCTGTTTACTGCCTACAAGTAGTTGATTGGATGTAGGTATGACCCAAACATCTTCCTGCATTAAAGAGGTGGAAG
This sequence comes from Arctocebus calabarensis, assembly GCA_963573935.1. Lineage (NCBI taxonomy): Eukaryota > Metazoa > Chordata > Mammalia > Primates > Lorisidae > Arctocebus > Arctocebus calabarensis. The sequence goes on along the minus strand of CAUYON010164700.1, from coordinate 1,049 downwards.
TGGGATCCAGGAGGCCCAGGCAGCTAGACTTATGAGGATGTGTACCAAATAGAGATGCACGGAGACAGTGCTTGAGATCTTCACTTCTCGAGTTTTCAGCTGAACACATATGTATAAAGAACAACATAAAATCAAGAACTTGGAAATAAGTGAAAGAAAGTATAGCCTATCTTATTAGAGCTAGTTTAACAGGCCCATCCAAGAAGTGTTGTCTTTTTTTTTTTTTTTTAAGGCAGGCCTGAAACAAAATTTGTTGAGAAAGAGAAAGATAGGAAAGATAGGTTTAAAGAGTAAGACTGACTCAGTGCCTGTGACTCAAGCAGCTAAGGCGCCAGCCACGTACACCTGAGCTGGCGGGTTTGAATCCAGCCCGAGCCGCCAAACAACAATGACGGCTGCAACCAAAAAGTGGCCAGGCGTTGTGGCAGGCGCCTATAGTCCCAGCTACTTGGGAGGTGGAGGCAAGAGACTCGCTTGAGCCCAGAAGTTGGAGGTTACTGTGAGCTGTGATGCCACCACACTCTATCCAGGGTGACAGCTTGAGGCTCTGTCTCAAAAAATAAAAAAAAAAAGAGTAAGACCAAGATACATTGGCCATAGTCAGTGAATGGACCTCAATCGTCAAAACAAAAGGCAAAAGAACTGGCCAGCAGTTCTCTTTTATACCATCGGTGTCCATCCCACCTTGTGGTTCAGAGGTCACCTTGGGAACCAGAGTCTTACTGCACATGTGGACCTCCCGTAAGCCTCTCTGAGAGTCCATGGGGTGAGCCACAACATAGATTTAAGCTAACGACATGATAATTAGTCTCAAGTCTATTTTAGGTCCCCGTACAAACTCTATTGTACATTACTAAGCTAGAAAGTCTTGGCTCAGTGCCTGTGGCTCAATGGGCTAAGGCGCCAGCCATGTACACCTGAGCTAGTGGTTCGAATCCAGCCCGGGGCCACCAAACAACAATGACTGCTGCAACCAAAAAATGGCTGGGCATTGTGGCAGGCGCCTGTAGTCCCAGCTACTTGGGAGGCAGAGGCAAGAGACTCGCTTG
>CAUYON010164690.1:0-15856 GCA_963573935.1 Arctocebus calabarensis | reverse complement strand
ACCCTGCTAAGATGCACCGTAGGTGTGATCCCACCAATTGCCCTCCCTCCACCCATACTCCCCCCTCCCCCCCTCCCTTTCCCCTTTCCCTGTATTCCTATGCTATAATTGGGTTTTAGCCTTCATATGAAAGCTATAAATTAGCTTCATATTAGGGCTGAGTACATTGGATACTTTTTCTTCCATTCAAAATTCCCATATTTGTCTTCTTTGGCTCCACTATAAAAGTAATAGAGTTCAAAGTTTTGGAAGAAAATGATAAGACACAAATTATCAAAACCTGTTGGATACTTCAAAGGCATTAAGAAATGAAGGCTTCAATGTTACAAATTTCCCTCTTAGGACTGCCTTTGCAGTATCCAACAGGTTTTGATAATTTGTGTCTTATCATTTTCTTCCAAAACTTTGGACTCTATTACTTTTATAGTGGAGCCAAAGAAGACAAATATGGGAATTTATGTAACAAAGAATGCTAAAGATCTCTATAAAGAGAATTATGACACTCTGAAAAAAGAAATAGCTGAAGATATTAACAAATGGAGAAACATACCATGTTTGTGGATGTGAATTATCAACATTGATAAAATGTCAATACTATCAAAGGAAATGTATAGATTTAATGAAATTCTCATTAAAGCACCATTGCCATACTTTAAAAAAGTAGTACTTGGATTTATATGGATTCAGAAAACCTTGAATAGCTAATACATTACTCAGAAATAAAATCAAATCAGGAGTCATCACATTATCATCACATTACCAGACTTCAGGCTATACTATTAATCTATAGTGATCAGAACCTGGTACTGGTACAAAAATATAGAGGTAGATACATGGAACAGAATAGAGAATCACTAGATGAACCCAGCCACTTATTGTCATTTGAATTTTGATATGCCTATCAAAACATTGATTGGGCAAAAGATTCCCTATTTAACAAATGGTGCTGGATGAACTGGCTTGCAATCTTAGAAGACTGAAACTGGACCCTCACCTTTAACTATTAACACAAACTGATTCTCATGGGATAAAAGTTTTAAACTTAAGACATTAAACTATAAAAATATTAGAAGAGAGTGCACGGAAAACATTTGAAAAATTGGCCTGGGAGAATTTCTTATGAGGAGAACCCCCCCCTTGGCAATTGAAACTACACCAAAAATATATTACTGGGATCTGATAAGACTAAAAAGCTTCTGCACAGCCAAGAGCATGGTAAGTAAAGCAAACAGATAGCCTTCACAATGGGAGGAGATATTTGCAGGTTATGTCTCTGAAAAAGGTCTGATACCTAGAATCCACAGAGAACACAAACTAATCTATAAGAAAAGAACAAATAACTCCATTTCTTTGTGGGCAAGAGGCTTGGACAGAAGCTTCTCTAACAATGACAGGCCCATGCCCTATAAATACATGAAAAAAAAAAAAGGTCATCATCTTTAATCATCAGAGAAATGCAAATCAAAACCACTCTGAGATATCATCAAACTCCTGGAAGAGTAGCCTATGTCACAAAATTACAGATGTTAGCTTGGATGTGGAGAGAAGGGAACACTTCTACACTGCTGGTAGGAACACAAGCTAATACGTTCTTTTCTGGAAGAAGTTTGGAGAATACTCAAGGAACTAAAAGTATTTACTGCTCAATCCTGCAATTCCCCTACTAGGTATATACACAGATGATCAAAAATCATTTTACAACTAAGATATTTTCACCAGAATGTTTATTGCAGCCCAATTCATAATTGTGAAGTCATTGAAGAAGCCCAAGTGCCTATCAACCCGTGAAAGGATTAATAAATTGTGGTGTATGTACGCCATGGAATACTATGCAGCCATAAAAGATGGAGACTTTACATCTTTTATGTTTACCTGGATCAAGCTGAAATATATTCTTCTTAGTAACATATCTCAAGAATGAAAAAAAAAGTATCCAATGTACTCAATACTATAATGAAACCAATAAATATCCACCTATACACTCATGTGAATGATAAAACATAATTATAATCAAGAAAAATGTAGGAAAGAGGAGGGAAAAGGGAGGGGAAAGGGGAACCTAGGAGGAGGGAGGGTATTTGGTTGGACCTCACTGAATGTGCACAATCCAATGGTACATTTCAAAACTATTATGAGTATAGTATATATGTCTTACCACAACAAATAAATAAGTGAGGTGATGATTTTGTTAACTAATTTGATGTAAGCATTCTACATTGTCTATCAAATCAACACATAATACTCCATAAATGCCTTTATGTACACAGTTATTATTTAATTAAAAATAAAAATAAATAAAAAAGAATAATGTACTCAGGAATCAATTTAACTAAGTAAGTGAGAGTCTTGTATGCTGAAAACTATTGAAAGTAATTAAAAGTGATCTAAAGAAACAGAGGATATCCAATGTTCACAAATAGAAAATCAGTATTATTAAAGTATCAATACCTCCCAAATGATCTTCAGATTTATTGCAATCTTTGTCAAAATCACAATGTCCTTCTTATAAAAAATAGATTAGTTGCTTTTAAAATGTATATGTAATTGCAGAAGACACTGAATAGGTAAAGTAGTCTTGGAAAAAAAAAAAAAGAACAAGAATTGGTGAACTCACACTTCCCGATTTTAAAACTTTCTACAAAACTACAGTAATGTAAACAGTGTGGTGCTGGTATAAGGATGACCAATAGACAAATTAAATTAAATTGAGGGTCAACAAATACATTTATAAATATATTATCAATTGATTTTTGACAATATTGCCAAAACAATTAAATGGGGGAAAGAATAGGTCTCCCAATCCCATACCCCAACTACAAACCAATGATATAGACATTTATTCAAACAAGCTAAATAATAGCTAAGAGAAACATGGGAAGATGTTCAACATCTTTAGTCATTAGGGAAATTCAAATAAAAATCTTTGAGATGTCACTTCACACTCGCTAGATTTGTCATAATAAAAAAATAAAAACCCAGGAAATAGTAACTGTAGGTAAGTTTGTGGATAAAATGGAACACTTGTCTATTGCTGGTGGAAATGTAGAGCTACTGTGGAAAACAATTGGATGTTTTTTAAAATTTAAACACAAAATTTCCATGAGTCAGTACAGGTTACAATGTACAATCTCAATGTATATTAAGTGTATGCCAGAGACAACTGAAAATATATGTTTCTCTAGTGAATTTGTCCAGATAGTCATACTAGCATTTTTAATTATAGATAAAAATTGAAAACAACCTAAATGTCCATCATGCTTAAGAAATGTGGCATACATAGTCAATGGGATATTATGAATTCCCAAAACTAATGAATGTGCCACATCATAGATGATCCTTAAAAACTATGCTATATTAAAAATGTTTATTCTGTAATTCTTTACAATGACATGTATATCCATATGCTTATGTTTTCTTCAATTTCCTTCCTTAGTGTTTCATAGTTCTCTGTGTAGAGGTCTTTCATCTTCTTATTTAAATATATTCTTTGGTATTTTGTTTCCTTTTTTGCAGTTGTAAAGGCTATTAAGCATTTGATTTAATACTCAGCTTGACAGTTGAGAGTATACATGAATGCTACTGATTTTTGCACATTAATTTTGTAACTTGAAACTTTCCTGAATTTTTTTTATCAATTCCATGAGATTTTTGTCAAAATTTTTGAGGTTTTCTAAATATAAGATCATATGATCAGAAAACTATATTTGACCTCTTCTTTCCCTACGTGGAAACCTTTGATTTCCATCTCTTTTCTGATTGCTCTGGGTGGCACTTCCAGTCCTATGTTCTCTTTATTACCCAAAGGCATCTACAGATTTAATGCAATTCCCTTTAAAATACCAACATCATTTTTTGTGGATCTGGGATAACTGGACAGCCATGTATAGAAGATTGAAACAAGATCTACACTGCTAATCACTCACAAAAATTAATTAATAATCAAAAACAGACTTAAGCCAAAGAAATGAAACTATAATACTTCCAGAAGAAAATGTTAGAAAAATCTTCTAGCTGTAGGGCTAGGCAACTAGATCTATCATTTGTTATTTATCCAAAGGAAAGAAGTCATTTTATGCAAAAGACACATAAACTTGAATGTTTATTTCAGCACAATTCACAAAGATATGGAATCAACCCAAGTTCCCATCATCATTTAGTGAGTGGATTAATATGCATAATGTGGTATATGTATACTATGGAATACTATTCAGCCATAAAAATAAAATGTAAGCTAATACCTTTTGTGACCACCTGGATGGAACTGAAGAGCATTCTTTTAAGTGATGGATCACAATAATGGGAAAACAAATACAATATGTACTCACAATTAAGTTGGAATTTAACTGGTCAACATCTATGTGCACATATGGCAGTAAAATTCAAGAGAAATCAAGCCGATGGGAGGAGGAAGAGAGGACAGTTAAATATACACCTAAAAGGTACAGTGCATGTTATCTTGGTGATGGTCACGCATATTTTAACTCAGACTGCACAAAATAAAATTATGCAACCAAAACACTTACACCCACACATCATTCTGATAATAAGAAAAGAAAACCCATATTCTAAGTAAAGGAAGCCAGATATACACAAGAAATACATTGCGTATGATTTTATTCATATGAAATCTCCCGAATAGGTAAATCCATACAAAAGAAAGTAGAGTTGTGATTTCCAGGGTTGAGGGGAGGGTGGATGAGGAATAACCACTTACTGGATAGAAGGTTTACTTTTGGAATGACAAACATTTACTAGAATGAGTGGTGATGATTGAAAAACATTGTGACTGTACTAAAAACTATTGAATTGTACACTTTAAGATGAATAAAATGATGACTTTTATGTTATATAAAATTTGCCTCTATAAAAAAAGTAGATTTCCAACAACATGGGAATATTAGAATGGAAGCATACCCTGAGGATTGATGAATTATTAACTGCTAACATGAATAATATATATTAGAGACTATTTTTACCTAAGGAAATTTATATATATAAATTATATACATAAATCATTATGTATATAATGTATACATAATGTATATGATTTCCAACCAACATCAATCTAAGAAATAAAAAAAAAAATTCCTGGGATTTGATCCCTGATCAGATCATTGAAAAACTGATTTTGGCATCCAGATTTGTGGGAGACAGACACATTTACCCAATGCACAATGTTCTACTGCCACCCAAAGAAAATTGATCATCAAATTTACAATTCACACTTCCTCAGAAACATTTATTTGAATGACAGATTCTAGACAATGGACAAGTTCGTGACTTCAGAATGTTGCTTTTGTTTTGAGAGGCACCAGGGCTTACTGCAACCAAAATAAGAAGTAAGAGATATTTTTGCTTCAATCAAAGCAACTCCTTTTTTTAAACAACTTTTATACCTTTTTCATTTTTAATTGACAAATAATAATTTTAAATATTTATGGGGTGGCATGTATTTTGGATACATATATACTTAGCAAAATGATCAAATCAGGCTAAGCATATACATCACCTCAAATATGTGTCATTTTGTTGCAGAACATTTTAAGTCCTCTTTTGAAACTCATAATTATTATTTTTATTTCAAATTATTAAGTGATACAATTTTTTATGTGTATATAGATAGCTTTTGTAGTGCCAGAGTCAGAACTATTAGCATGTCTATCACCTAAATAGTGTTCACTGTAACCATTAGGAAGGTTTTTGCCCATCTTCTTCTTCACCTTTCACCTGTTTGATTTCTAATGGCTTCTCCTACCCTCTATGCACATGTGTCCCTTTTGGTTAGATCCAATTTATTAGAGAGGACAAGTGGGCTTTGTTTTTTCCATTATTGAGATACATCACTTAGGATAATGGTCTCCATTTCCATCCAAATTGCTGCACAAAGGATTAATTCATCCTTGTTTATGGCTGAGTAGTACTCCATTGTATACATATATCACATTTTGTTAAACCACTCATGAATTGATGGTCATTTAGATATATTCTGCATCTTTGTAATTGTTAAATGTGCTGCAGCAAACGTTCAAATGTAGGTTTCTTTTTTGTTGTGTTTTGGAGACAGAATCTCACTTTGTCACCCTTGGTACAGTGCTATTGAATCATAGCTCACAGCAACAACCTCCAACTCTGGGGCTTAGGTGATTCTATGGCCTCAGCCTCCCAAATAGCTGGAACTACAGGTGCCTATCACAATGCCTGGTTATTTTTTGTTGCAGTTTGGCCAGGGCCAGGTTTGAACCTGTCACCCTCAGTACATGAGGCTAGAGCTCTACACACTGAGCCACAGGCACTGCCCTCAAGTGTAGTTTTCTTTTCGATAAAATTATTTCATTTCCTGTGGATTGATTTCCAGTAGTGCGATTGCCATGTTGAATTGTAGGTGTACTTTTATTTCTTATAGAAATTTCTATACTTTATCACATAGAAGCTATACTAATTACTAATTTTCCATCCAACCAACAGTGTATGTGAGAATATTCTCTTTGGACTTTTCAATAAAAACCACTATCTAAATGTAAGCAAAAACAAAGATCATCTGATCATCTCAATAGATGCAGAAAAAGCATTCAACAATATATAGCACCCTTTCATTATAAAAGCACTCAGAAAATGAGACATAGAAGGAACATTATCTCAAATTATAAAAGCCATATATAAGAAACTCACCACCAACAACATACTGAATGATGAAAAGTTGAAAGCATTCTCTCTAAGAACTAGAACAAGGCAAGGGTGTCCATTGTCATGATTTGTATTAAACATAGTGCTTAACGTCCTAGCCGGAACAATCAGGCATGAGAAAGAAATGAAATGCATTCAAATTTGAAAAGAGAAAAGAGAAACTAAAACTCTCAATTCTTTTTGATAATGTAATCTTATATCTAGAAAACTCAAAAGACTCCACAAAGAGATTCCTGAAATTGATAAATAAAAAAATCTTGGGTTACAAAATCAATATACACAAATTCATAGCATTTCTGTACAACAATAACAGTTAAGCTGATAATCAAATCAAAGACACACTACCATTCACAATAGATACAAAGCAAATAAAATACCTAGGAATATACTTAATCAAGGTGGTGAAAAATATAAGGATCTCTACAAGGAAAACTATGAAATATTTGCATAAAGAAATTGCAAGTGACATAAACAAATGGAAAAATATATCATACTCATGAATCAGTATAATCAACATTGTTAAAATGGTCATACTACCCAAAGTGATTTACAGATTCAATTCAATCTCCATCAAAATACCAAGACGTATTTCACATATCTAGAAAAATAATTATATGCATTATTTAGAACCAAAAAATAGCTCTAATAGTCAAAGTAATCTTAAGCAAAAACAACAAATCTGAAAGCATTACATTACTAGACATTAAATTATATTACAAGGCTATAGTAAACAAAGATATAAATCAATGGGAGTAGAATGAAGAATCCAGATATAGAACCATCTACCTACAACCCACTGATCTTTGACAAAACAGACAATTATAGACATTAGGTAAAAGAAGCTTTCTTTAATGAATAGTGTTTAGAAAATTGGATAGCTATGTGTAGAAGAATGTAAAAGAACTCCTATCTTTATGCACTCATAAACTTTAATTCAAGATAGATGACTTAAAGACAAAGCATGAAACCATAAGAATTCTAGAAAGAAACATAAATCCTTCTAAATATTGGCCTAGGCAAAGAATTTTGACTAACACCCCAGAGGCAATTGTAGCAACAATAAAAATAAACAAATTACAGAATGGGGGGAAATATTTGGAAATTAAACACCTGATGATGGGCTAATATCCAGAATTTATGAAGAGCTGAAAAAAATCAGTAAGAAAAGGACAAATACCCTCACTAAAAAGTAGGCAAAAGACATGAAAAGAAGATAGATGAATGGCTGGTGAACACGTGAAGAAATGCTCAACATCTATGAAACTCTCAGGAAAGAAATTGCTGAACATGTCAACAAATCGAAAAACATACCCTGGTCATGGCTGGGAAAGATCAACATTGTTAAAATGTCCTTACTACCCAAAGCAATATACAATTTTAATGCAATTCCCATTAAAGCTCCATTGTCATATTAAAGATCTCGAAAAAATAATACTTCCATTTTATATGGAATCAGAAAACCCTTGAATAGCCAAAACAATACTTAGAAATGAAAACAAAGCAGGAGGAATCATGCTGCCAGACCTGAGACTGTACTATAAATCAATACTGATCAAAAGAGCATGGAACTGGTGCAAAAACAGAGAAGTAGATGTTTGGAACAGAATGGAGAACCAAGAGATGAACCCAACTACTTACCACTATTTGATCTTCGATAAGCCAATTAAAAAACAGTCAGTGGGGAAAAGACTCCCTTTTTAACAAATGGTGCTAGGACACCTGGCTGGTGACCTGTAGAAGACTGAAATTGAACCCACACCTTTCACCACTAATGAAGATAGACTCACACTGGATTAAAGATCTAAACTTAAGACATGAAACTATAAAAATACTAGAAGAAAGTACAGGGAAAACTCTTGAAAGAAATGGCCTGGGTGAATACTTTATGAGGAGGACCCCCCAGGCAATTGAAGCAGTATCAAAAATTCACTACTGGGACTTGATTAAACTAAAAAGCTTCTGCACGACCAAGAATATAGTAAGTATAGCAAGCAGACAGCCCTCAGAATGGGAGAAAATATTTGCAGGTTATGCCTCCAACAAATGTTTAATAACCAGAATACACAGAGAACTCAAACGTATTAGCAAGAAAAGAACAAGTAATCCCATCTAAGGATGGGCAAAGGATCTGAAGAGAAACTTCTCTAAAGAAGGGAGGTGCACGGCCTTCAGACACATGAAAAAATGCTCACTATCCTTAATCATCAGAGGAATGCAAATCAAAACTACCTTGAGGGCGGCTCCTGTGGCTCAGCGAGTAGGGCGCCGGCCCCATATACCGAAGGTGGCGGGTTCAAGCCCTGCCTCGGCCGAACTGCAAAACAAAAAAATAGCCAGGCGCTGTGGCGGGTGCCTGTAGTCCCAGCTACTAGGGCGGCTGAGGCAAGAGAATAGCTTAAGCCCAAGAGCTGGAGGTTGCTGTGAGCAGTGTGACGCCACAACACTCTACCCAGGGCGATAAAGTGAGACTCTGTCTCTACAAAAAAAAAAAAAAACTACCTTGAGATATCATTTAACTCCAGTAAGAGTAGCCCACATAACAAAATCCCCAAACCAGAGATGTTGGCGTGGCTGTGGAGAAAAGGGAACACTTCTAGATTGCTGGTGGGAATGCAAACCAATACGTTCCTTTTGGAAAGACGTTTGGAGAGAACAAAAAATTGATCTACCATTTGATCCTATAATTCCTTTACTTCGTATATACCCAGAATACCAAAAATCACATTATAACAAAAGTATCTATACCAGATTGTTTATTGCAGCTCAATTCATAATTGCTAAGTCATGGAAGAAGCCCAAGTGCCTATCAACCCACGAATGGATTAATAAATTGTGGTATATGTATATCATGGAATATTGTGCAGCCTTAAAGAAAGATGATGACCTTACCTCTTTCATATTTACATGGATGGAGCTGGAACACATTTCTTCTTAGCAACGTATCTCAAGAATGGAAGAAAAAGTATCCGATGTATACAGCCTTACTATGAAGCTAGTTTATAGCTTTCATACATAGGCTATAACACAATTATAGCACAAGAATATGGGGAAAGGGGTAAAGGAGGGAAGGGGGAGTGGGATTGTGGGTGGAGAGAGGGTAAATGGTGGGATCACACTTACAGTGCATCTTAGAAGGGACAGGTGACCTACTAAATGCAGAACACAAATATTTTCACATAATAAATGAGAAAATCTCATGAAGGTTATGTTGAACAGTTGGATGAAAATATTTCAGATTACATATGAAGCCCGTACACTGTACCCCATGATTGCACTAATGTACACAGCTATGATTTAATGAATAAATAAATAAATAAATAAAAGAAAAAAGAAAACACAAACAAAATCGTAATGATATAAAGTCTCTTTTTCCGTGTGTCTTTCATTTGACACAATACATTTTTTTTGAGACAGTTCCACTTATTTGCCCTGGGCAGAGTGCTATGGCATCATAGCCCACAGTAAGCTCAAACTCTTGGCCTCAAGTGACTCTCTTGCCTCAGTCTCCTGGGGAACTGGGACTACAAGCCTACACCAACATTTACAGTTAATTTTTCTATTTTTTTTTTTTTAGGGATTAGTAGCTCTTTTTTTATTTTTTAGTTTTTATTTTTTATTATCGTTTAGTAGAAACAGGGTCTTGCTCTTGCTCAGACTGCTCTTGAATTTCTAACCTCAAGCTATCCACTTACCTTGGCCTCCCAGTGTGGCTAGGTTTGAGCCACCAGGCCCATACTCAATATTAATTGGCGTTTCAATTATGGAAGCATTATTCACAATAGCGAAGAAGTGGAAACATTGAAATGACCATCAACATATGATTGAATTAAAATATACACATACATGTATATTTCATTGTACATATACACACAATATACTACTACTAATATAATCTTAAAAATATAACCTTAAAAAATTCTGCGGAATTCTTCCATTTGCAACAATATAGATGAAGGTAGAGCATATTATGCTTTGCCTTTAAGCTAGACATAGAAAGACAAATATAAGCTAGACACAGAAAGAGAAATACAATATGATATCACTTCTGCATGGAATGTAAAAAAGTCAAACTCATAGAAATAGAAGGTAAAATTCTGGTAACTAGAGACTGAGAGGGATGAATTGTTAAAGGTGAAATGTTGATCAAAGGACACAAGGTTCAGTTAGATAAGAGAAGTAAGATTGGGTGATCTATTGTACAGCATGAAAACTCTGCTTTTATTTATTTTATAAATTAGAATTCTGAAAAAATTTTAATTTGAGAAGATTTAATTGCTAAAAAAGATAAATTGAATATCATTGGTCATAAAAAAGATTGTTTGCAAGCTTCCTGATTAAATAGTTTTAAAATTCATTCCATATTTGATGTTCTACCTGAATATAGTGACCTTTGACACTGAAGCTCACTCCTGACATCTATGAGGAATTCCTACCCAAAAGGATAATTGCAAGTCTTTCAATTTTATTCCTGATAGTTTATACTGTAGACCAAGATGCTGCTTCTAGAGACATGGAATAGTTACTAACTTTAATTCTCACAGAAGAACTATGAACCAGACACTGTTTTCATCCCAATTTTATAGAAGGGAAAGTGAGGAAAGACAGATTAAGAAAATTATCCCTAAATTGATCTCCTTTGTAAATAAAGAAAGAAATTTTCCCAAAACAACAGTAAATGATAGAGCTGGAAATTGAATTGCATTAAGGTCACTTTTCAGAATTGTTATGCAATCTTTTCATATTAGTGAAGCTACTTTTCAATATTAATAAAATTGTAGTAGTTCAGTTCATTTTTGTAGACTTTTGAACTACTAAACAAGGGAATCATCTGCACTCTTATGGACTTTCCTTGTGACATTAGAACTTACCTTTTGATGGCTACATAAACTATAGAAATTGCTTCTTGAATAGAAGCCAACCTTTTTATGAGATTTTTTTATTATCTCTTTTAATAAAGGAAACTATTACTACATGCAACTTGTATAACTGCTTATATAACTAATTAGTTGTCTATTAGGTGTACTCAGAATTGCAGTGCTGCCAATTCTATGCCCTAATAAAACCTGACAATTAACCCTAGAAACCCATAATGGCAGCACTCCAAGGACTACATCATTGTCTTCTTGATGAATACATATGGCTGAAAATTTTTCTACAGGTTATAATTTCACCAAGGTCTGTTTAACCAACTCTTCTTGTGATATATTTGTCTGTTCTCTGAAATACCTACAAATTACTATTTATTTATAAAACTCATGATCATGTGTTTATGTTCATAATATATAAAATTATTTTACTAGTAAAATACTAGAATCCAGAATATTGCTACACAACACATTCTTTAGCAACTTCTTTCATAATAATGAGTTAGATACCTAACAAAACAGAGCATGAATGTAAGGGCAATTTAAATCCCTTCAGATTCAGCAATAAGGTCTAGAGTCCAATTGATATTTATTGATATTATTTGGGTTAGCTAAATAATTTCCAGAATGAACAACTGGTATAATAAAGTTTAATTTAAAAAATTGAGAAGGGCAATAAAAATTCTTTTTCAATGACTGAATACATTTCTATTATTAACTGTATATTTGTGTCCAATTTGGCAAAACTGTGTATTTATACCACCAAAAAATATTCCATACTAAAAACACTCTCTATTCATTCACCATTTTTAAAAGGATGTTATAGGTTTAGATAACTTGATTTTGTGAAATAAATTCTGAAAAAAATTAAAATGGTAGAAAATAAGACTCATGAGAACAACTAGAAAGGACTAAGCCTATTTTGTCTGAATTTGAATGGAGAACTTAATAATGAATTTTAAGTTCATGAGGTCTTTTATACAATTACACTGTGTACATGCCTTCCATCTCCAATCAAAGAAGGAAAGAAAGAAAAGGTTAAAACTATAGGATTATGAATTGACTAAACTAAACAATCAAGTGAGATACTGCAATTGTTACTGATGGGAAATCTATTTCCTTAAGGAGAAATAAAGAATTATGAAAAATAAAGTAAAACAAAGTTCAAATATTAAAGAATGGAATATTATAACTATAACAGAAAGGGGGGCTTTGCCTAACATATTTAAGAATACGAGTTTCTCTTTCAATGATAAGGCAAAATTTAATAGCTGTGTTACACTTGCCAGAGAAACTTACCTTGAACACATAAGAAATTCTAGTACAGAGATTTCTGAGAATAAGTGAATGTGTTCTTTCATCTGGAACTGCTATGCATGAGTCAAATAGAGATAGACAACACATTTGTGTTTCTTTCCCCTTTGAAAATGCTCAGACATTCAGGCTATTATCTCATTAAGACCAAGGAACTTTCCACCATTTGTTATCTTATACATCTATGCAATAAGAGGATATGATTCACTGCTAAGATAGTGTTCTCACATTCATATTTTTCTCAAAATTTGCAATACATCCTATCATTCTGGAATTCAAAGGAACATTAAATTAATCCACAATCCCTAAATGATAATATAATAGGAAAATGCCCATGTGGCATTTTAATTTAAAAATGTATGCCAGATATTATATGCGTTATATATATATTATATGTGTTTGTGGGTCTGTATGAATGCTTGCTTGTATGAGTAGAAGATTACTAAGTTTGAGAAAAAAACATAGCTTCTGATCAATAAAGAAATTTTGTGTATTGGATTTATTACAGTTGCAAAACATTAAACTGAGAGAAGAGAACTTATAGTGGTTCATAAGTTATACTCCCTACTGTTAAATTAATGTTTTATGACATCACTATGCAACTTTTCAATCCAATTGGAGAATTCTCTTCTGTTATCTCTTCTCAAATAAACAGCCTGAAACAATATACTCTGAAAACCATTCTGGCTGAAAATTATATATGCCCCCTGTTCAGAAATACGGTACAATTTAAATTAGTATTTCTGATAAATATACACAAATACTTCCCTAAACATATTGACAGAAGCTATATCACCAAATGATGTATTTTCTAAGTAATGCAGAACAATTTTGTATTCAGTCATTTTACTGTCCCATTAAACTTTATATATATTTATATATAACATATATTATATGTTTATATAAAATATATATTTATATATAACATATTATATTTTGTTTGAAAGTCATGCAACAAAGGAAAAGAAACACACTATAAAAGAAAGAATAGCCACTTTCATTTGCATTTTAATTTTTGTGGTTTAAGTTTTCTTTTGATGGTAAAGTTTTTTTTACATAAAGGAAATTCCAAGCTCTCCAAACTGGGAAGGATGCTCATAAGGAAGGGATTACAATTTCCCTACTATCTGGTGGGAGTGAGTTAGCCTACTCTTGCTTCAACCCTGCTGTCCAGTATCTGATCAAATGGGCACTCCTGAATGCATCATACTTGATTATTATGGCTGCCTTTTCTGAGACCCCAACAGTATTCTCTCATCAGTTTTTTTTATGGGCTCCCTTGCCTCTTGAGTACAACTCCCAAACGCCCTATTTGTGTCTCCCAGCAATTTACCTGGCTAATTTTCCTATTTTTAGTAGAGACAAGGTCTCAGTTTTTCTTACATAGGCTTTGAACTTTTAGGCTCAAATGATCCCCCTTTCTCAGCCTCCCAAAGTACTAGGTTATAGAGGTGAGCCACCATGTCCAGCCTGCATCAGTATTTTGGTCAATATTGGGCATCACTGCCTGAAGACAATCCAAATTTATAAGAAGCATAATTTTTCCCTGAAAAATATTCCTTGTCTATAGTCAGCTGAATTTATAGAGGAGTTATGTATTGTCCACTAATCAAAATATTTTGTTATTTAAAATGTGATGAAATTTTAAATATTAAGCAAACTGGTATCAATCTGAATGTTTCAGTAAATTTTATAGTCTAGCATAAATCAAGACATTGATGATTTTTTTATTCAAAAGAATCAACCTGTTTGATTTTATTCACAGTTGTGAATAATGACAGAAAATATGGTATGATATTTTTGAGACAACAATTACTTTAAATCAGCTTTAAGAAATGAATGTTTTTTTTTCCAAAAATTAATATGCTAGGCCTAAGGTAGAATTAATCATTAAGACATATGTACATCATCAAATACTTAATCTTTAACAGTTGAAATAAAAAATGTTGAAATGTTATACTCATGTTGTTACTAAAGGAATGAGGAGGTCCTGGGATCTGGGGATGGCAATTTCATTCAGAAAGGCAACATTATAGTAGAATACAAAAATAATTCAGGGGATGATTTAAAATAAAATACGATTTTGTTTTGAAAATGGCAAAGAAAGGGAAAGCAATAGATATGGCCTATTAAATTTCCTAATAATGTTACCTTGAAATATATGTATCATTCCTTTCTTTATAATTACAGATAAAAATAATTTTCTCATCATAACTATACACTAATCTTTCTTTTCTTTGATGTCAGTTCATACAGATGACATAGACAATATTTCTAATTCCATATTTTTTTTAATTACAAAGAAGATTGATGGAAAAAGAATACCCATGCATTCCTTCTCTCCACAGAGACATAAACATAACAATACATGGAACAGCTCATTTTGTGACAAATATAGAAACCACTTATGAGCTTTAACATGCTCTAAATTTTATTTACTTCTAATTTAATTTTAGTTATTTCTTTTCTTCTACTATGTTTGAGATTGGATTGCTCTTCCTTGTCAATTTCCTTGAGATGATACATTAGATCATTATTTTGTGCTCTTTCATTCTTTTTGAGGTAGACATTTAATGCAATAAATTTCTCCCATAGGAGCAATTTTGCAATATCCCACAGGTTTTGATAGCTTTTGCCTTCATTGTTACTGTGTTCAAGGAATCTAATGATTTTTTTTCTTTATTTCCTTCCTGACCCAGTTATCATTTAGCAAAATGTTGTATTGTTTCCATAACATTTGTGGGCATTTGTGCTTCTATTTGAATTGAATTCCACTTTTATTCTGTTGTTGTCTTGGAAGATACAAGATGTATTTTCTATTATTTTACATTTAGGAAGGTTTGATTTGTGTCCTAGTATATGATCAATCTTGGAGAATGATCCATAAACTAATGAATAGAATATATATTAAGTACTGTTGGGGAAAATGTTTTACATACATCTGTTAAACACATTTATTTTAGAGTCGTGTTTAAGTTCTTTGTTTCTTTGTT
>CAUYON010164687.1:0-22852 GCA_963573935.1 Arctocebus calabarensis | reverse complement strand
GTATCCATTCATTGATACATTCATTCACCTTGCCCCTGGTGGAAGGGACTGTATTCATTTGTTTCCTGGCCAAGGAACCCATACACCTATATATACCCTGAGACTAAAGGCCTAAAGGAGGAGATGGGGAAAGACTGGGAGTGAAACGGAGAGAGCTTCTCTCTCCCCACTAGAATTTTCTCCGTCTACCAGGTGCCTTAATGTTTTCTGTATTCTTTTCTGTGAATAAATTCTGTCTTACAAAAAAAAAAATCAGTACACATTACTTGGCCCCATTCCAAACCTTGTTATAAGAATGCCTGAGGCGAGAATAAAATTTTATTACAAAAAAAAAAAAAAAAAAGAAATTATGCTGTGGGAACTGAGACATAGGATGGGTTGAGCAACTT
The DNA here is from genome assembly GCA_963573935.1 of Arctocebus calabarensis. Lineage (NCBI taxonomy): Eukaryota > Metazoa > Chordata > Mammalia > Primates > Lorisidae > Arctocebus > Arctocebus calabarensis. The sequence continues at coordinate 22,463 of CAUYON010164687.1, read as the reverse complement.
ACCCCAGGTCTCACAGAAAGTTAGTGGGTAAGCTGCAAACATAACCTAGGCCTGTTAGCTTCCACTCCAGTGCTAGAGCACCCAAAACATCAAGACAGAAAAACTGAAGAAGGGATTTAGTTCAGACATTATAAAGTTTGCCTGACTGCAAAGGTTGTGGGAACACTGGAATGCATCACCAAGAAATACTGTGGAGTGCTCTGTTCTAGAGCTTTCTAAAAACGTACAATTTTTTTCCCCCTGGAATGATTAGAATGCAGGCAAATAATACAGACTTAATGAACTATTCAAAAACCCTCCTGGCTCATATATAATTCTATAATACTTTAAAAGGCTTAAAAACGTATATTTAAGAATATCAACGTGGCTTTCCTTGTCACATGCTAAATTAGCGTCATCAAATCAGGGCTCAGGGGCCAAATCTGGTCACACCCATTTGTCCCATACTGTCTATGGCTTCATTTGCTTTACAGAACTGAGCAGTTGTGGCAGTGAATATAGTTCCCCCAGAGCTGAAAATTACTTACTCCCTGGCTCTTCATGGAAAAGGTTTTCTGACCCCTGCGTTAGGTATCAGATAAGCTGAGGGGCACTACACAATATTTCTCTGAACATATTTTCCTAAAATAAGGTATCAAAGAGAAGCTAAATACTTAAAGAAGCTTTATCCCAGGCAAAGTAAATATCAAGTGCGGGAACAGCTCCCTGGCTGTGATAAGGTTTGAGCAGTCCTTACCGGTATGACTCCAGGAAGGCAACAAGCCTGATAAAAGCTTATAGCCTTGACTTGGGGAATAGTGCTGTCTTCTTGGATTGAATAATTAGGCTCATATTCATCTTCATTTTCAGCACCATTAATTAATGGCCTGTGTGAGTCCTCTTCAAAATTTTCTTCTGCCTCAATACCTGATAGACCTAAAACAACAACAGCAGCTACCATTTACGGAGAGTCTTCTGGGTGGCTGGCACTATGGCTGGCATACATCACTACTTATAGGGTCGATATTATTTTTATTTCCATTTTACGGTAGAAGCAACAAAGGTTCAGAGACCAAGGTTAACTAAGGTCATACCCTGTTTAAAAATACTCAAAAGAGGGTGGCGCCCGTGGCTGAACGAGTAGGGCGCCGGCCCCATATACTGAAGGTGGCGGGCTCAAACCCGACTTCGGCTGAATTGCAAAACAGAAAAATAGCCGAGCATTCTGGTGGGCGCCACTAGTCCCAGCTAATCGGGAGGCTGAGGCAAGAGAATCACCTAAGCCCAAGAGTTGGAGGTTGCTGTGAGCTGCGTGACTCCATGGCAACTCTGTCTCTACAAAAAAAATACTCAAAAGAGAAGAATTGTACATCTCTTTGCTTCTGTGGTTTTACTTATACACATTCTGTATTCAATTGTAGGTAAGTATCAAACTGAATCTTTTTTTTTTTTTTTTTTTTTTGTGGTAGAGACAGAGTCTCACTTTATCGCCCTTGGTAGAGTGCTGTGGCGTCACACAGCTCACAGCAACCTCCAATTCCTGGGCTTAGGCGATTCTCTTGCCTCAGCCTCCCGAGTAGCTGGGATTACAGGCACCTGCCACAACGCCTGGCTATTTTATTTGTTGTTGTTGTTGCAGTTTTCCTGGGCCAGGTTTGAACTGGTCACCCTTGATATACGGGGCTGGCACCCTACTGACTGAGCCACAGGCGCCGCCCAAACTGAATCATTTTTATGAACAAAAAGAAATATGACTCAAGAAGTGAAATTAGAAGTACATCCATGCTAATTTCTAGCCAGGCTGATTGTAAAAATTTGCAAATGCTAAACTATTCCTATTATCTATAAAAGGCAGGCACTGCTCCCTCAAAGACGCGCAGCTGTGCCGGGGTCGACTCCCATGCAGACAGGACACAAACAGCTATACTATTCTTTAATTCACTAAAAGGAGTTCACAGTTTTCCTGGGGGAAAAAGGAGATCTGATTTCCTGGCCTCAGATTTCCCTTTGGCCAGGAGAGTAAAACATTCTAAATAGAAAAGACAGCTTCTTCTCACCAATTTCTTGTGGTGACACCAGGAGTCCAAAGAAGATGATGATCCCACCAGCAAACTGCACAGATGCCGTCACCAAAAAGGCATACTGGAGAGGGAGGAGAGGGCGGACAGGCGGGTCTTACACGTCTGGGGAAAGTCATCTCTGATACATTCATCAAACGCACACATGTGGGATGTGGGAGGCGGGGGTAGGAGGACGACGGGAGGACAGGGAGACTGGGGGGAAAATGTGTGCTGACTGCTATACTGAGCCAGACACTGTGCAAAGAGTTCTACTCATGTTTACTCATTTAAAGTTTCCCAGTGAATCTACTCGGCTCGGGGGTGGGGGGCGGTGGGGGGGGTGGGGGGGATAATTAACATCCCCTGGACTCTAAGTGGCAGCCACTATTACAACTGTGAGACCAGAACTATCTCCAAAAATCTAATTCTTTGCATCACACAGCTTCTCACAAAAGACACAGTATCTGCCCTCAAAGATGTTATAACCAGTTGAGGGGATTAAACAACATACAAAACAGTATTATAAAGCAACAGGAAGGGCTCGACGCCTGTGGCTCAACGGGCTAAGGCACCAGCCACGTACACCTGAGCTGGCGGGTTCGAATCCAGCCCGGGCCGCCAAACAACAATGACGGCTGCAACCAAAAAATGGCCTGGCGTTGTGGCGGGCGCCTGTAGTCCCAGCTACTTGGGAGGCGGAGGCAGGAGACTCGCTTGAGCCCAGGAATTGGAGGTTGCTGTGAGCTATGATGGCACAGCACTCTATCCAGGGTGACAGCTTGAGGCTCTGTCTCAAAAAAAAACAAATAACAACTTTCTTTTACTCTTGATTATATGGACTGAAAACCCTGATTTGTTTTCTGTTCCTTTCTGTTTCTATTGCTCTGTATGGGTAGCGGTCTTCCCTGTATATGGAAACTTGTAATTGCATGAAGTTATCTCTTGTTATTTTTTAATATGAATGACAACTAAATTATGGTCTGACAATTGGAAACTTCATTAATGAGTTTTAATATAACAGCAAAAATACCCAACTAGCTAATTATACTTTAACTGCCCTCATTTCTGGAAGGTTAATAACAAATCCTATTACCATGTTTTAGCTTGCAATCTCTTAGGTAAGCAGGGTCATATCAGGTTTGAACAAGGATGCGTGACCTCTAACCAAAGGTAAAACACACCAAAGTAAGGTGAGAAGTGTTTTGAGATTGACAAGGCAACAATAGCAATGTTTTTGATGAAAAAACTTATTTTCCTTATTCTGATCTATGTAGCAGCATTAATTTTCTTTTGCAGTTCTCTGTAGTTTAAATACTTCGGGAGAAAGGGGTTGCAATGAGGCAACAAATGGGAAATTATTTTTTTAGGTGGATTTGGAATGCTTTACAGCAGCCCATTTTACGCATCTGCACACAGCAGGTTATTAATCTGCCCTTGGCAGAATGCAGCTGGTTTTCCTTCAGGTTTTAGTACCCTGTGTCTTTTCATTGTCCTTTGCCACACATAAATGACATTGCCCTTTGCCACACATAAGTGAGATTAAATATACCTGTCATGTATGTTGCAGAAGTTTTTTGTGTGTTTGACTAATTATTAAATCCTACCAATTGTTCTACCTTTTTTTTTTGAGAGGTGTTAGGAGGTAGGCACTTTGATCTATATTTTGCTTGCATGGCCCTCTTCATGAGACCTTATTCCATCTCAATTCCCGTGGACTAACATGAGAGGATACCTGTATTTGCCATGTTTAGACCTTTTTTATATTTTGTCCACACACGAGATCCTCTAGTTAACAGTTCTGTACCATTTAGCAGGTTGGTGGCAGGATGTACCATTCCATTTGCAGCATGTGAACATTCAGTAAACTGACTACAGCATGGCAAGCTTTGTGGCCAGCTTGGCCAAGAAGTCTTTGTGGTAGGCTACTCCAGCTTACCATATGTGTGCCCTAAAAACAACTAGAAAAATGGGCTTTTGTCATTGAAGTTGGGTTCAATTAGTTTAGAGAATGTTACTTTTGATCTTAAAACCATTCTTCTTGGAAGTCTGCCTGTCTGTGTGAGGTTGTTCCTGATTAGTTTTATTTAAACTTTCCTCAATGGGGCTGTCTGTCATCTTTTAGGGTCCTCTACTTACCATGTTTTTTCATACTCAACTACTCAATCATGTGCAATGTGGGATTCTGCAGCTGATGAAAGATGAAGATTTTTGATTATTCTTCCTTTCTTGTAAAATTTAGTTTTTAGTGTTTACAGATTGCAAGCCGGAGAAAATCAAAGTAAAAAACTCCACTAATGTTGCAAGTACTTAGGATTTGGTAAAGGGGGTGGAAGACAAAGATCTGCTAATTATCCCAGTTACTAAATAACCAAAGGAAATATGGAAATCTTATTTGCCCTATTTCAGTCTTGCCCCCCACAAAGTAGCTACCTAGTTTTTATATATGTAGTAGATAGCACCACCTCCCCCAAAAATGTGTTGAATGAATGAGATGAAATTTTATGGTTGGCTTTATTTTTAGCACATAGTAGGACTTGCCTGATAGTTCATGAATTCAGTAGTTCTCTAGAAGATGAATAAAAGCCAGCCAATGGAATTTGGAAAGATCAGCAGCTCCTTTTCCTTAGTGATCAAGGATATAAAAAATAGGGATAATTCTCAGGTGGCCCTGACTTATTTAGCCGATAGTTTCAACTATAATGTCTTCTCAAATCTGTTTTTTTGTTACTTGTTTTTGTTTATATACATACATACATATATATGTATATATATGTGTGTGTGTGTATATATATATATACATATTTGCAGTTTTTGGCCAGGGCTGGGTTTAAACCCTCCACCTCCAGTATATTGGGCCGGCATCCTACTCCTTTGAGCCACAGGTGCTACCCTGTTACTTGTTTTTAAAAAGAAAGAACCGGCTTGGCGCCTATGGCCCAACGGGCTAAGGTGCCAGCCACATACACCTGAGCTGGCGGGTTCAAATCCAGCCCTAGGGCCCGCCAAACAACAATGACGGCTGCAACCAAAAAATGGCCGGGCGTTGTGGCAGGTGTCTGTAGTCCCAGCTACTTGGGAGGTAGAGGCAAGAGACTCGCTTGAGCCCAGGAATTGGAGGTTGCTGTGAGCTGTGATACCACAGCACTCTACCCAGGGTTACAGCTTGAGGCTCTGTCTCAAAAAGAAAGAAAGAACCCAGGCTTGGCGCCTATGGCTTAAGTGGCTAAGGTACCAACCACATACACCAGAGCTGGCGGGTTCAAATCTAGCCTGGACCTGCCAAACAACAATGACAACTACAACCAAAAAATAGCTGGGCGTTGTGGTGGGCGCCTGTTAGTCCCAGCTACTTGGGAGGCTGAGGCAAGAGAATTGCTTAAGCCCTGAAGTTGGAGGTTGCTGTGAGCTGGGATGCCACAGCACTCTACCCAGGGTGACAGCTTGAGACTCTGTCTCAAAAAAAAAAAAAAAGAAAAGAAAAGAAAGAACGATCGAACCCTGGGCATTGAGCATGTAGGGGATAGGGAGTAGAAGTAGAAAGGGAGTGACATTGTGTGGCTTTTGAGAAGCAGGGAATGGTTTTGATGGTTCGCAGCACCTGGCTGGGACTACATTATATGATGATGGTATTTTCTGAGTTGTAGCATTCATTTTTCAGTGTTACGAAGTAAAAGTCTCTGAGCTACTGCCTACTTGGTAATTGTGGGTCCAATTACCAAAGGCAGATCATGTCAGGCTTTGGGCATCAGTGGGATTTTAACCTGAAGAAAGCAGTATACTTTACAAAAATTTTCCATTTTAATGTTCAAAGGAAATAGAGGAAAAAGAAATAACTTATGGTCACTGGTTCATAAATAGCCAAGAATGAAATACGAAATGTGATTCATCCTCTCCTATGTTTTCTCTTTTAAGTTGGGTACCATCTCATTGTGAGTCACCTGGAATAGGGTGGCTTTACTTTAAGAATTGGTGCATTTTTGTCAGTGCAACTTATTTTAATTAACATGTATTCATTAAGGAAGACAAGTAGTTGCAATTGCTACCTTAGAAGATGTCATACATTTATTAATAGTTTAGTTCTTTGATGCAGTTCGAAGCATATCTTACAGTCATTTTTATTTTATTTATTTTTTTAGAGACAGAATCTCACTTTATTACCCTCGGTAGAGTGGCATCACAGCTCACATCAACCTCAAACTCTTGGGCTTAAGCAATTCTGTTGCCTGAGTCTCCCAAGTAGCTGGGACTGTAGGCACTCGCCACAATGCCTGGCAATTTTTTTGTTGCAGTTGTCATTGTTTAGCTGTTCTGGGCTGGGTTCCAACCCACCAGCCTTGGTGCATGTGGCCGGCACTGTAACCACTGTGCTACAGGCACCGATCCTTGGTTTATAATTTAGTTCTTTCCTGATAATATATTTATCTTGAGAGAAGATTTTCTGCACAGTGGGGAGATGCTCCTTTCAGGATTATTCTCTAGTAACATTCTGCTGGCCACTTTCAGGAATGCTTTACTGCTTTAAAATGACCATAGCCATGGCATCCTGGCCTCCTGAAGTTGGCATCTTCACCCATAGGCAACGTGCCTTTACTTTTCTGCTCTTCTGTTTTACAGGTGTGATTCAGCACTTCTGTAAAATGGATCATAAGTGTGTTGACGCAGGAAGGAAGAGTCAGTAATTAAGGGTTCTTTTATTTGTTTGAACAAATGCAGATGCAACATCATTTATTGGTAGCTTGAGGAAGCTTAAAAATAGGTAGGGGTATAAAATCTCTTCCTGCAACACGGGAAACCCCTAGTTATGTAACGTTGTCTGCACTGTTTCCCTAGCCCTGAAGTGCTTCTGAGTAAGAATAAAACCTATAATTTGTTTACTAAAGGTTTTTGTGATGGTTTGATAGCATTCAGCAGCTAATCCTTTTGAGTAGTGCCTGTTAATAGTGTGACAGCAGAAACCCTCAGCTCTGTGTGCATAGGTATCTGTGGGTTTTTTCCTGTGGTTGAGCCACTTGACAACAAGCACATTGCCTCTGTGAAACAGCCACAGATGGGCCCCGAACATTCTCTGTTTAGAACCTGTCCTGCTGGCCCTGCCGTGTGAGAAAGGGAACCTTTGGGGAGGAGAGTGGTCATTTCTGTCCATGACTTTGGCTTCCCTTTCAACAGGGGAAGGAGATATGATGCAGAGTTGTAGGTAGCTTGTGCCATCATGAAGTTGAAACAGTGCTTTATCAATTGCCAGTAACAGACAGCAGAGTGGATAAGCCCGTATTTGAAATCTAGCATCCTGGGCAAGTTACTTAACCTTTGTGTATTTCAGTTTCTTTATATGTAAAATGAAGTTAGCAGTGATACCTACCATTCACTGTAGTGAAATAAAGAGCGTGGGTGGCTTCTGTGGCTCAGCGAGTAGGGCGCCGGCCCCATATACCGAAGGTGGCAGGTTCAAGCCCGGCCTCGGCCGAACTGCAAAACAAAAAAAAAATAGCCGGGCGCTGTGGCAGGTGCCTGTAGTCCCAGCTACTCGGGAGGCTGAGGCAAGAGAATCGCTTAAGCCCAAGAGCTGGAGGTTGCTGTGAGCAGTGTGACGCCACGACACTCTACCCAGGGCGATAAAGTGAGACTCTGTCTCTATAAAAAAAAAAAAAGAGAGCGTATGTACAAAGTACTTAAGAGTCCCCAGGCTTGTAGTAAGCATTAAACTGATGCCATTATTGTTGTTATTATTGCTGTTAATGTAGCAGTAACTCTTCCCTGCTCTGGGGTCACATTCAATTTGTAAAACTCAGGCCATACTCAGTGGCTCACACCTGTAATCTTAGCACTATGGGAGGTCAATGCAGGTAGAATGCCTGAGCTCAGGAATCTGAGACCCTATCTCATTTAAAAAAAAAAAAATAGCTGGGCGTTTTGGGAGGCTGAGGCAAGAGAATTGCCTAAGCCCAAGAGTTGGAGGTTGCTGTGAGCTGTGTGATGCCACGACACTCTACCCAGGGCGATAAAGTGAGACTCTGTCTCTATAAAACAAAAACAAAAACAAAAAAAAAATGACCTGGGCATTATGGCGGGCACCCAAGCTATTTGGGAGACTGAGGCAAGAGGATCACTTGAGCCCAAGAGTTTGAGGTTGCTGTGAGCTAAGAGCCATGGTGCTCTATCAAGGGTGACAAGTGAGACTCTGTCTCAAAAAAAAAAAAAAAATTAAAACAATTTGCTTGCCTCAGCGCCTGTGGCTCAACAGGCTAAGGTGCCAGCCAGGTACACCTGAGCTGGCGGGTTCGAATCCAACCTGGGCCTGCCAAACAACAATGACAGCTGCAACCAAAAATGGCCGGGCATTGTGGCGGGCGCCTGCAGTCCCAGCTACTTGGGAGGCAGAGACAAGAGACTCCCTTGAGCCCAGGAATTGGAGGTTGCTGTGAGCTGTGATGGTACAGCACTCTATCCAGGGTGACAGCTTGAGGCTCTGCCTCAAAAAAAAAAAAAAATTTGCTTCCCTTTTGGCATTTCCTACCACTACCTTTATAACTCACTCAAGTATCAAGAAGAAAGGAAAACCATTTTCAGGCTTTTCATGTTTGATTAAATATTTCAAAATATACAGAATTAGGCTTGGCGTCTGTGGCTCAACGGGCTAAAGTGCCAACCACGTACACCTGAGCTGACGGGTTCGAATGACAACAATGACGACTGCAACCAAAAAATGTCGGGCATTGTGCGGGCGCCTATAGTCCCAGCTACTTGGGGAGGCGGAGGCAAGAGACTTGCTTGAGCCCAGGAATTAGAGGTTGCTGTGAGCTGTGATGCCATGGCACTCTATCCAGGGTGACAGCTTGAGGCTCTGTCTCAAAAAAAAAAAAAAATACAGAAGTAGAAAGGGCATATTTATAGGAAAATGTTATTTTTATTTATTTTTTTTATTTTTTTTGAGACAGAGCCTCAAGCCGTTACCCTGGATAGAGTGTTGTGGCATCACAGCTCACAGCAACTTCAACTCCTGGGCTCAAACGAGTCTCTTGCCTCCACCTCCCAAGTAGCTGGGACTGCAGGCACCCACCTCAACGCTGCCATTTTTTGGTTGCAGCCGTCGTTGTTTGGCGGGGCCGGGCTGTATTCAAACCCACCAACTCAGGTGTATGTGGCTGGCACCTTAGCCCATTGAGCCACAGGCACCGAGCTGAAAATGTTATTTTCAAAGGTAAAAGAAGTGAAAAGTCCTTTAGAATGTGAAAAGTAGAATGTGCTATTTTATGGCCTTTCTCTACACAGCACTTGAGTGTAAGCATTTTTCTCTATACTTTCACCTCTGCAATTAGTTTTCAGTTGTCTTGTACTATGAATAATTCAATTGGTCAAGTGCGGTGGCTCATACCTGTAATCCTAGCACTCTGGGAGGCCCAGGTCCATGGATTGCTTGAGCTCAGTTCAAGACCAGCCTGAGCAAGAGCAAGATCCCATCTCTACTAAAAAATAGAAAAACCAGGCAGCACCTGTGGCTCATCAAGTAGGGCGCCGGGCCCATATACCAAAGGTGGCTGGTTCAAACCCGGCCTTGACCCAACTACAAAACAGAAAAATAGCCAGGCGTTGTGGCAGGCGCCCGTAGTCCCAGCTACTGGGGAGGCTGAGGCAAGAGAATCGCTTAAGCCCGGGAGCTGGAGGTTGCTGTGAGCTGTGTGACACCATGGCACTTTACCAGAGGCGATAAAGTGAGAATCTGTCTCTCAAAAAAAAAATAAAATAAATAAAATAAATTTTGAAAATATTAAAAAAAAAATAGAAAAACCAAGTCAAGAGAATCACTTGAGCTCCAGAGTTGGAGGTTGCTGTGAACTATGATGATGCCATGGCACTCTACATAAGGTGACAGCATGAGACTTTGTCTAAAGGAAAGAAAAATCTTACTACAGATAGTTTGAGGGTTATCTCAGAAGGTTGTTTTTGTTTTACTTTTTTTTTTTTTGAGACAGAGTCTCACTTTGTCTCCCTCAGTAGAGTGCTGTGGCCTCATAGTTCACAGCAACCTCTAATTCTTGGGCTTAAGCAATTCTCTTGCCTCAGCCTCCCAAGTAGCTGGGACTATAGGCACCTGCCACAGCAACCAGCTATTTTTTAGTTTTAGTTGTAGTTGTCATTGTCTGGCAGGCCTGGGCTGGATTCCAACCCGCCAGCTCTGGTGTATGTGGCTGGTGCCCTAAGCTGCTGAGCTACCGGCACTGAGCCGGTTTTATGTTTTGATTAGGAGTTTCAGTGTTTGTTTTCTGGTACATGAGAATCAATAATGTGGATTTGGGGGACTGTTTTGAAGTTAACCATATGATGGTGAAATTGCCCCAAGTCTATAACTTCCAGTTAAATGAAAAGCTGTTTTGTGTCAACATCTGGTGCATGAGGCCAGGACTAGCTGGCCTGGAACTTCTTGTTCTATCATTCTCTGGACCTGCACTGCCCAATACAGGATCTATTAGCTATTAAATTTAAATGTCCTCATTCACACTGACCCTATTTCAGGTACTCAATAGCCACTTATGGCTAGTGGCTGTCATTTTTTTTTTTTTGACGGTGCATGTACAGAACATTTTCATTGCAAAAAGTTCTGTTAAGTAATGTAGTTCTAGATTATTCTCTTAACTGCTCAGCTTTTTTTTTTTTTCTTTTTGAGACAGAGCCTCAAGCTGTCACTCTGAATAGAGTGCTGTGGCATCACAGTTCACAGTAACCTCCAATTCCTAGGCTCAAGCGAGTCTCTTGCCTCCACCTCCCAAGTAGCTGGGACTACAGGCACTCGCCACAACACCCGGCCATTTTTTTTTCTTTTGGTTGCAGCCGTCATTGTTGTTTGGCGGGCGGGAGCCGGATTCGAACCCGCCAGCTCAGGTGTACATGGCTGGTGCCTTAGCCTGTTGAGCCACAGGCGCCGAGCCTTAACTGCTCAGCTTTTAACCTTACAGTAATAAGAGCTACCTCTTGGGCGGTTCCTGTGGCTCACTGAGTAGGGCGCCAGCCCTATATATTGAAGGTGGCAGGTTCAAACCCAGCATCCGCCGAACTGCAAAAACAGAAAAAAAATAGCCGGGCATTGTGGCAGGCACCTGTAGTCCCAGCAACTTGGGAGGCTGAGGCAAGAGAATCACTAAAGCCCAGGAGTTGGAGGTTGCTGTGAGCTGTGTGATGCCACGGCACTCTACCAAGGGCAATAAAGTGAGACTCTGTCTCTACAAAAAAAAAAAAAAAAAAAAGAGCTACCTCTTAAGTTTTCTAGAGCAAAGTTTGGCAAATTTTGATTCTCTGTTTTTGTGTATAAGGTTTTAATGAAACATAGCCACACCCATTTTTTTACCTGTTATCTTTTGCTGCTTTTGTGCTACAGTGGCAGATCTGTGTTGCATAATTAGGGCAGAGACCACATGTGGCCTTTAAAGCTTAAAATATTTTCTCTGACTCCCTTACAAAAAGGTTTGGCTGTCCTTTTTCAGTATAGAGCAGGGTTTTCATCCTCAGCAATGAAATGTTGACATTTTAGTCCAGATAATTCTTTGTAATGAGGGATGTACTGTGCAGTATAGGGTGTTTGACAGCATCCCCAGCCTCTACCCACTAGATATCCCTTGTGACAACCAAAAATGTCTCCAGACATTGCCAAATCTCCCTGAGGAGCAAAATCACCCCTGGTTGAGAACCACAAATCTCAGGTGATGTGGCTTAGCAAAGCATAATATTGTGTAAGAGTGTTGATTGCTTTAAAAAAATCCATTGAAACAGAAGAATAAATTAAAGAGTACTTTTTTATGCTACTCACTAGACTCCAGCATTCTCTCCAGAAACTGGAGTGTTTTATTATATAAAACATGACACAATAGCTGGAATAGGTCAGAGAAATGGAAACACTTAGGTTCCTCAGCTCACTAAAAAGCAAACAGATTGGAAGTCGTAGCAGCTCTGAAGTTTCAGAGAACGTGGGTGGTGTTTCACCCTTACTCCAAAGGCCTACCTCCTTTATAAAATACTACATAACTGCAGGATGTGTGTTGTTTTTGCTAACTGTATATGTAGATGTCATCTGTGTCAAAAGGAAAAGGATGTCATCCTTGGCAAAAGGAAAGTTAATGTTTATTAAAATGATTGTTAATAAATGCAATGGGGGCAGCTCCTGTGGCTCAGCGAGCAGGGCGCTGGCCCCATATACCGAAGGTGGCAGGTTCAAGCCCGGCCTCGGCCGAACTGCAAAACAAAAAAATAGCCGGGTGCTGTGGCGGGCGCCTGTAGTCCCAGCTACTAGGGAGGCTGAGGCAAGAGAATCGCTTAAGCCCAAAAGCTGGAGGTTGCTGTGAGCAGTGTGACGCCACGGCACTCTACCCAGGGCAATAAAGTGAGACTCTGTCTCTACCAAAAATAAATAAATAAATAAATAAATGCAATGGATTGGTGTTTATCATCTGAAGAATATTTATGGTTTTAAGTGGTCCATAATAGGTTCCTACTCTCATTACCCAGAATCATATTAAAATTGGTTCTGTTTACCTCTGTTAGAAATAGTTAAACATCAAGTCCTATAAAATTGGTTTCAGTTATTTTAAGATTTGGTGCTTGAATACTTTCAGAGTGGGGTGTTTAGAAAGCGATAGCAAATGGCTGTGTTAAGAAAGTAACTACTCATTTTGTAGGAACAGAAGGTGTTATAAAGTGTTGGGACACAAGTTTTAGTAATATATGTAGTGTTTCTAGATTCTTCTTGATTTAGAAAATGAAAGAGTTGGGAGAATTACCTTTTATTGTGATTATCAAGTACATATTTGGTTCTTCAAGTTAATATTAAATTTAAAATTTTTTAATTGGTTTTGAAATGTAAATGCAATATAGGTCACATGTAATGGAGCACACTTTTATGGAGAATCATCCCCATGTAGTTAAATATCTAAGAAGATAAGTAGTTTTGACTAAATTGAAGCCAATTTAAGGTAAACTTGCCTGTTTCTGAGCATGTGTTTCTATTTATTTTTTCAGATCTTACCAATATATTTGAATCCTTCCTGCCCCAGTTGTTGGCCTATCCTAACCCCATAGATCCTCTCAATGGTGATGCTGCAGCCATGTACCTCCACCGACCAGAAGAATACAAACAGAAAATTAAAGGTAAGAGGGCAAATGGTTTAACCTGGAGAGAGAAGAACTTAAATCTGTTGCACTTTTCTCATTAAAAGTCCTGAAGTTATTTGGTTCCTAATAATTCCTCAGGCCTGACGAGAGTGGGCTGAAGCAGTGCTTGGCAGCCTCTAGTGCCAGTGGTAGTAGCACTAGTTTGCTCCTCTTTCAGTCTTGTTTTCTCATTCTTAAAATGGTTTACACATGCTGATGATGTGGATTTCATTTAAATGAAAATAAGGTTTGGAAAGAACATCCTCAAACTCCATTTGTGTTTATTAGTGTTCATGGGATTGTGCTTTTTACCTCCGTGTATGTTTGAGAACTTTAACATTCGAAAGGCTCCACTGAAAGGAAAGGAATTTAAAGCTCATGCAAATATACCTGTGCTTCCTAACAAATGGCAGGCATTGGTATCTCCTAAATTTTTAGCATGACTTGCCCATCTGCATAGCAGTCTAGAATGTCGACTTCCTCAAAATACATGGCCCCTCTGAGGTATATTTGCAAGAAATTGCAGTAAAAATAATTTACAAGAGCTTGGATACGTAGGTCTTCTTCATTCTTAAATGTGCAGGTATGAGACAAACAGGAGCATTTGGGGCTATTTGTTGAACAGTAATTTTCCTTCTGGTTTTCTCCTTCTTCCCATGTCTCTATAGGGTATGATTTGGAACTTTTGTTGAGATATGGTGGAAATTTACTTTAGTTACTTTACTTGAGTGCTTTGCAAATTAATATTTAATTTTTGTAGCCAAATGTCTATGTAGCCAAACAAACATATATTTCAAAAGAAGACAGTTTGTTTCAACCAGATAAAATTCAGTTACAAGATGATTAAAATTTTGACATAGGAAAATCACTTAACAATGTCTGCAAACCACAGATATCTTGATGCAGAGTATATTTCTATAATTCTTATATTCATTATGTCTCAGCAAAATAACGTTAGCCCTATTTTAGTACAGATCTGCTGTAGACCTAGTTACAAAAGCTACCTTAAAATATACCTTAAAATGGCTAGCTCTCGCTTTCGGAGTCCTGGCTTTTGGAAGTGCTGATGTTGGCTATCATTTTGTCTTAGAACTCTGAGAAAGTCTCATCCATCAGACCTGGTCTCGTCCCTGTTTCCTACTGTGCCTTTACTTACTCCCTCCTCCAGTCTTTCCTTTGTTCTTTCACCTGGAAATACAAGATGTCCTGCCTTCATTTTTACATTCACTCCCTCTGATCTTCCATCTTGTTCCCCCTGTTGTCCTTCCTTCCTCCCTGCGTGGGCTTCTTCCTCTACCCACAATGGTCAGGGGTCTCACCATTTCAGAAGCTTTTTTTTTTTTTTTTTTTGAGACAGAGCCTCAAGCTGTCACCCTGGATAGAGTGCTGTGGCATCACAGCTTACAGCAACCTCCAATTCCTGGGCTCAAGCGAGTCTCTTGCCTCTGCCTCCTAAGTAGCTGGGACTACAGGCACCCGCCACAATGCTCGGCTATTTTTTTTTTTTTGGTTGCAGCCGTCATTGTTGTTTGGCTGGCCCAGGCTGGATTTGAACCCGCCAGCTCAGGTGTACGTGGCTGGTGCCTTAGCCCGTTGAGCTACAGGCGCCAAGCCATTTCAGAAGCTTTTATCTACTCCGGTGGGCTCCTGTACGAGTCATGCTGTTAAAATCCTTTTCATTTTTCAGCTTCTTGTTTCCTCACCTTAAACTCCATGGGTTTATTTTGTTTTTCCTCCTCTCCTGAATCTGTGATCTCATTTCTTCCTGAGACCCTTCTCAAGTCCTGTTTTCCTCTGAAGCTTTTGTGGTTTAGGCCCATCTTTCTGGAAACTTCCCTCATTTTATTTCCTTTTTTTTTTTTTTTTTTTTAAGACAGAATCAAAATTTGTAGAGTGCCATAACATCACAGCTGACAGCAACCTCAAACTCTTGGGCCCAAGTGATTCTCCTGCCTCAGTCTCCCAAGTAGCTGGGAATACAGGCGCCCGACACAACGCCTAGCTATTTTCAGAGACAAAGTGTCGCTCTGGCTCAGGCAGGTCTTGAACCTGTGAGCTCAGGCAGTCTACCTGCCTTGCCTCCCAAATGCTGGGATTACAGGCGTGAGCCACTGTTCCGGGTTTCATTTCCTAAATGTGGTCATTCTCTTAGGATTTGGTCTTCAGTCTCCTTTTCTTCCGGTCTCACCCCATAGGGAGCTTATTCACCTTTCAGTAATCCCCACCTTATTCACAGTTACAGTAATCCCCTCACCGTAGAGGATTTCTAAATATGTGTCTAGGCCTGACCTTCCCCCCAAGCTACCTACTGGACATTTTCATTTGTGTGGTAGTCACCACAAACTCAGCACACCTAACATTACTGGTAAACACATATTCTTTCTTACCTGAACATTAGTCAGCATTCATATTTAATGGTTGCTGTCTTAAGTGTTCATTTGCAAACATGTTTAATATCGGACAGTCTGTACACCAGGCACTAACGGTGTCTGAAGCTGCCTCTTCCTTGCTCAAAGCCCTTTGCTGGCATTCTCTCAGCCTGCCATTCAGGCTGGTATTGAGTGGAACGACATCTTTGCTTTACTCCTCCTAATGCATCAATGTGTGACAATCAAATTGGGTGAGTTTCAGGTACCCCAAGTATATTCACTTCCTTTATTAGTTATGGAAAGTTTTAAACCTATAGAAAAACAGAGAATAAACTACCACATACCCACTATCCAACTACAGCAAAACCTTTGCATTTTGCCTTCTCTGCTTCAAATTTTTAAAAAGACAAAGATAGTGCTCTCTTTTCTTTTTGGTTTGTTTTGTTTTTACGCAGTCTTCCTTGGAAGACAAGTAGTGAGTGCTCGTTTAATGCTGTGTTTTAACATTCCAGCCACTTATTTTGGTGAGGCAAAGCCTTTCCCCTGGAACAGCCTTTCTTTAGCTGCAGCTGGAAGAAGTTGGGGGACAGTGTAGCTGGGATTGCTGTCTGAGCCCTGCACCCCGTCCACTTCCATGACTGCTTTCCTCTGATGGCACTCAACAGTTCCCGCCTGCTGTTTTCCTGTCACCTCCTCCTCAGTAATTTTGTTCTTTGTTTTTTCTAGCTCCGAAAGGCCTTATCCTAGTAACCCTTTGTTTAATAATATACGTTTGTTTCCTTGAATATACTAAAAAAGGCTGACAATATTAAATGCTGGTAGTATCAAATTATAGTGTCAAAAATAATGTCAGGGTCCGGGCACAGTTGTTCATACCTGTAATCCAAGCACTCTGGGAGGCTGAGCGGGCAGATCACCTGAGCTCATGAGTTTTGAAACCAACCTGAGTAATAGTGAGACCTCTTCTCTAAAAATAGCTAGCTGTTGAAGTGGGCCCTGGTAGTCCCAGCTACTCAGGAGGCTGAGGCAAGAGAATCATTTGAGCCCAAGAGTTTGAGTTTACTGTGAGTTATGATGCCACAGCACTCTACCAAGGGTGACAAAGTGAGACTGTGTTTCAAAAAATAATGTCAATATGGCTTGGCGCGTGTGTCTCAATGGGCTAAGGCACCAGCCACGTACACCTGAGCTGGCAGGTTCGAATGCAGCCCAGGCCTGCCAACCAATAATGACGGCTGCAACCAAAACATGGCCAGTGTTGTGGTGGGCGCCTGTAGTCCCAGCTACTTGGGAGGCAAAGGCAGGAGACTCACTTGAGCCCAGGAATTGGAGGTTGCTGTGAGCTGTGATGCTACAGCACTCTATCCAGGGTGACAGCTTGAGGCTCTGTCTCGAAAAATAAAAATAAAAAAAATAATGTCAATATGCTGCTACTTATCCAAAGGAAGAAGCCTAATAAAATTTCTAAGACTTAAAAAACATTTCCCTTGGGCAGCACCCGTGGCTCATCGAGTAGGGCGCCGGCCCCATATACCGAAGGTGGCAGGTTCAAACCTGGCCTTGGCCGAACTGCAAATGAGAAAAATAGCTGGGCGTTGTGGCGGGCACCTGTAGTCCCAGCTACTCAGGAGGCTGAGGCAAGAGAATCGCCTAAGCCCAGGAGTTGGAGGTTGCCGTGAGCTGTGTGATGCCACAGCACTCTACCGAGGGCGATAAAGTAAGACACTGTCTCTACAAAAAAAAAAAAAAATTTCCCTTACTCTAACATTTAGATTCCTACTATCATGGACTACTTAATCTCATTATTTCAGAGTAAATGTTAGAATGCATTTGAAGGGCTCTAAGTCACAAGTCTGCAAACTTTTTCTGTAAAGGGCCAGATCTGGTCACATGTGGTCTCTATCACATTTTCTTCTTTTTCTTTTTTCTAAATAACTTTTTTTTTGTAGAGACAGAGTCTCACACTATCGCCCTCGGTAGAGTGCTATGGCATCACACAGCTCACAACAACCTCCAACTCCTGGGCTCAGGCGATTCTGTTGCCTCAGCCTCCCGAGTAGCTGGGACTACAGGCTCCCACCACAACGCCTGGCTGTTTTTCTGTTTGCAGTTCTGCCAAGACTGGGTTTGAACCCACCACCTTCAGAAAAGGGGGCTGGCGCCCTACTCGATGAGCCACAGGCGCCACCCTAAATAACTTTTTAAAATACTAAATTCTTAACTTGACCCTGCACTGGTTATTCAAATTTGGCAGGCACATCTCATCACTTACCTCATCTTCCTATTACAGTTATTCCCTGTAACTCTGCAGGAGAAAAAACATTGTCCAGCTTGTATTCTGAGTAGGTTGTGTTTCCTGTTGTGTGTAGGCTATGTGCTTAAACAGCGTCTTATTTATTTATTTATTCATCTAAGACAGCCTCATTAGAGTGCTGTGGCATCACAGTTCACAGCAACCTCACATTCTTGGGCTCAAGCAATCTCTTGCCTCAGCCTCCCAAGTAGCTGGGACTACAGTCACCCACCATAACGCCCAGCTGTTTTGAGAGATGAGGTTTTGCTCTGGGTCAGGCAGGTCTTGAACTTGTGAGCTTAGGTGATCCACCCATCTTGGCCTCCCAGAGTGCTAGGATTATAGGCATGAGTCACCGCACCTGGCCTAACAGTGTCCATTTAGAATTTTTTAAGCCAGTAGATTCAGCCTAGGCTATAGCAGCATACATCTTCAGATAAATGATACATGGCAAAATCACTTAGAAACTGGTTGTATCTACATAGCAGCTCATTCCTGAGCAGATTGAGCAATGGTTTTTACCAGTTGCCTCAAAACTGTGACAGGCAGGATCTGTTTAGACTAAAATCTATTCCTAAAATAATAGACCTGGGCTGACTGTAATTATATAACTGCAAATCTAAAAATCATGGGGGATTTCCTTATAAATTACTATAGAATCATGACTAGTCTTGTTCTTCCTGGGATGTGAAAGTAAGAAGAACGTGTGTGCTTTCTGTCTCCTGGCCCCAGAGTCCAGGACAAGGATGTGGTCCTTGTCTTTCTGCATTGTCCCTCCTGGTAATCCCTTCACCTAAAGGTCAAAATGCATAAGCTCTGGGCTCGGCGCCTGTGGCTCAACGGGCTAAGGCGCCAGCCACGTACACCTAAGCTGGCGGGTTCGAATCCAGCCCGGGCCCGCCAAACAACAATGACGGCTGCAACAACAACAAAAAAAAATGGCCGGGCGTTGTGGCGGGCGCCTGTAGTCCCGGCTACTTGGGAGGCAGAGGCAGGAGACTCGCTTGAGCCCAGGAATTGGAGGTTGCCGTGAGCTATGATGCTACAGCATTCTGTCCAGGGTGACAGCTTGAGGCTCTGTCTCAAAAAAAGAAAATGCATAAGCTCTGTTCCAAGAAGGTCTCCCTGTGGGATTCTCCTTAGGTTGGGTAATAGCTTCATCGTTCTTATCCCCTGGTGTTTAAGGTAAGTTTGAACCTTCCAGGCCTTGCCAGCCTGGGTGGGGGGTCACTAAATCACATGCCTGCTCACTCACTGCTCATGTTCTGTCTCCTTACCCCTGTGCAGAGTACATCCAGAAATACGCAACGGAGGAGGCACTGAAAGAGCAAGAAGAGGGCACTGGTGACAGTTCATCGGAGAGTTCTATGTCTGACTTTTCGGAAGATGAGGCGCAGGATATGGAGTTGTAGTAGAAAAAGCACCTGCTTTTCAGAAAGACTATTATTTCCTAACCATGAGAAGCAGACTATAATATTCATATTTAAACAAAGCAATTTTTTTTATTACTAAACAAGGTTTTTATGAATAATAGCATTGATATATATATATTATATATCATCCTTTAGATCTTGATTTCTTGGTCATTTCTCAACCTGAGGTGCATAGCATATTCCCACATTCCACTTTGGTAGCAATATGCGGTCCGAATGCATGCATTCATAAGTCCACTTGGCCAAGTCAGCCTGTGTGCTCTACTGAACTGTCAAAAGAAATAGCCGCTCTGATAGGTAGACATGAGTAAAAATAACAGGAAAAAGTTGCTTCTTTTACTGATGGTTCCAAAGAAACAAACCAAACCAACCAGCTCTTGGATGTGAAGATAGGATAGTGCTTTTTCAGAATGGAAGGGAGAAAACGGGAAGAAGAGGCCTGCTGTGGGAGCTTTAGAGTCAGCCTCTAGGAATCAGAGCTGCTCCTTCCTGAATCCTAGGTGGCCTTGTTTCTGTGGAGTGACAGTATGAAACAGGGAGCTCATTGATGTATTGAAACTTAAAGCAATCTTTTTGACTCGATTTTAAGTACATTTGTATGTCGATTCCTGCCCTTCACATTACCAGGCCCTGCAGCCACAAATATTCTGCTTTGGAGAACCTTTGGGAAGTGTTTTCTAAACCCAATTCTTACTCCTGAGGTAGAGCTTGTAATTCAGACCTTTTTTTGTGAGGATAGGACAGGAGGAGAAAGTGACTAGGATAGTGCTTCCTCTTATCCAAAACACAGCAGAGTCACATCGTAATCCTGGACTAAGAGCTTTAAATGTGAGGGCTGTGTTTTGGGGAGTTTGTGGGTTTTTTTCCCCCTTTGAGGGGGTGTGTGTGTATGAATTGTGCTTAGACAGGCTGCAGATTTCATCTTCACATCTTCACGTACCAAGAGATGGCCTCCTGCTCGGACAAGCCGCTCAGTGGACCATGAGACTTGGGAAGAAGGACCCGTCTGGGGGCTGTGAAGCCCTGGGTACTTACATTCATGTTTTAATTCTGGTTTCCCTTTTTCTGCTGCTCTTGGCAGCAGTCTGGTCATCATCTGCTTGTGGGAGTGGAAAATGGGTATTTTAGACCCAACACATATTCCGAATTTAAAATGAATAATAATTGGAACAAATAAAGCTTCTTGTACTCTGAATGACTCTACATGGGAAAAACAAACACAGCTTTTTTCAGAGAGTGACTAAATAGGAAGAAGGGCTTCAGAAATATGATGTAGTAGAACAGGTCCTGAAGGAAGAAAATACCCTCTGCCGTGTACGTTAAGAGGAAATCGATTTAAAAGTCCTGCTCATCAGATGTTGCCTCAGTTTGTTTCAAACCTGAGTGTTGCCTGCTGAATTTGGAGGAGAGTTGGGAGAAGTTTTAGACAGCAGCTCTGTATTTTATTTTCACCACAACCGATAGGAAATATAATAGCAGAATTAGCCAGTCCTAAAACCTTCTAAAGACAATTTTTGAACATCCCACTGGGATAATTTTTCTTTTTGATGTGTTTTTAGTTCAGAAGGGCTATATTCCACAAGTCAATGAGGTTGGAATATACCCTATCTTTTTTATTCAAAAAGCACAATCAATCTTTTCTTTGAAAATCTATATAGAGTACAACTTGCTTTTAGCATGATTATTTTCCTAAATAAAAAGACAAAGAATTTACTTATGTTAGTTATGGGCATGAAGCAAAAGGTTTTCTTTTTAAAAATGCAGTTATGTAGGGCTGTGGTTAGTTAACCATCCTGAGTTATCTGTCTAGCATCCATGGCTCGTTGGAAGGGTAGTATTAACTATTTAACATGTAATGGTGTACTTTCACTCTTACCTAGCACGCTGTCTTCTCATTGCTTTGGGGGAGGGAGGGTCTCTGCTGGCACTGTCTAACTGCTTATCTGCTGACTTCGCAGTGTGCTTGTGCTATAACCTTTATTGTAGGTGCTATGTAGGGTAGGCTTAAAGTGCTGGGTGGTGATTTGAGTTCAAACAATAAAAAATTGTATTTTTTCAATATTGTATAAAAAATAGTGTTCTAATTACCTTTCGAAGAAAATAATGTCCGGATAAGAATTCCTTTTGATCTTGTCAAAAACCCAAATAGACCCCAGTTTAGAAAAAGTTTGTGAGCAGTGCCCCTCACCTAGTCCCACATCTTTCGAGTGACAAGACATGTGCTCACCTCTGATCAGAGCTCCAGCACCAGAGAGCAGAGGGTGCAGAATTCCCAAATGAAGACAGAAGGTTGCAGGAGTTGAGCAGACCTGAGTGGCTATAGAGAGTGAGTATGTGTGTCTGTGTCCATTCAAGTCTGTGCAGGGAAAGTGTGATTAGGCATCTCAGCAGTGGAAGCTCCCGTAGTCACTACCCAAATCCCACTGCACCTTCTTATTCTGTGTAAGTCTGTTCTGGGCACTAGCCTTGGTGCCTATTTGGCTTTGGAACTTTTCCTCTTTGCTGGCAAATTGACTTTTGATAGATTGAACAGAATCCTTTAATGCTTTTTGTCCCTTCTCTGCACCTAGGAGAGGTGGGAGTAGGAGACCAAACAGGTACAGAAGGGTCTGAGAGGAGGCCTGGCAGTGATAGATAGTAAAATTAAGTCTGGAGCAGGGCATATTTTGACACCAAAAGCCTTTCCAAGTTGTCTGAGCTTGTCACTTCCTAACACTCAGAAAAACGTAGAGAGACCTGGGCAAAGGCTTTAGAAGTGGGTAGTGGCAGCAGCAATAGGTCAGAGCTGCTCTGGCAGATTCCCTTCCCTTTCCTTTTTAGTATCTAGTTTTTGAACCCTACCTGTGGTTTACCAGCACAAGCCATTCTTTGCCCCTGTTTCAAGGACAGCTCAAGCTCTTGCCAAACACCAATGAGCAGGATGGCTGCACCACAGCAGCACTGAATCCACTGCTCTCCAGAAACCCCAGCACTAGGGCCTTGTGAGTAAAGATTCAGTTGTAACCAACCTAGACACTGGCATTTTGGCTTTCTTGTCTTCAATCTCATTGCCCTCCTTGAGGTTACTGTGCAGTTTCAACCAGCATTTTATACTTGTCAGATAATTATCAGAAGTTGCCATATGATCTCTCTAGTACCTAATATTTTTTGTCTTCTCCAAAAGCTGTTCTGATTGCCAACTGGCTGATCTAAG
>CAUYON010164685.1:0-16103 GCA_963573935.1 Arctocebus calabarensis | reverse complement strand
ACTTTACCTCTTTCATGTTTACATGGATGGAGCTGGAATATATTCTTCTTAGCAAAGTATCTCAAGAATGGAAGAAAAGTATCCATTGTATTCAGCCCTACTATGAAGCTAATTTAAAGGTTTCATATGAAGACTATAACCCAACCCTATAGGGAAGGGTTGGGGTAGAGGAAGAGTAATTGGTGGGGCCACAGCTACGGTGCATCTTAGAAGGGTACAGGTGAAACTTACTAAATGCAGAGTACAAATGTCTTCATATTAATCTATTAATTAGTTATTAAAGGGGTTCTTCAATAACTAAGAAAATGCCATGAAGGATATGTTGAACAGTTTGATGAAAACATTTCAGATTGTGTGTGAAACCAACACATTGTACCCCTTGATTGCACTAATGTATGCAGCTATGATTTAATAAAATAAAATAAATAAAACTGATAAGCTAGACAGTAAATAATTAAATAAAAAGCCAAGGGACTAAGGTCATTTAATAGGGCATAAGTAGAAAGGTAACCACTAGGACAAAAATACAAAATTCCTGAAATGTAAAGAAAAGTAAATGTATTGAAGATATGTATCTTATATAGAGGGAAACATAGAAAATACATATGAATGTAAAATATATGACAGAGTTGAGATGAAGCATCAGATCTATCATTGCATGTGCTTGAACTTAACTCGCCCCCAAAATGGAAACAACTTAAATGTCCCATCAGCTTATGAATGGATAGACAGATAAAAGTATAGCATATTCATATGGGAATTATGAATTATGTCTCAGTAAAGCTGTTAATAAAAAAATAATACTTAGCATTATATATACACTTAATCCTGACACTACTTTCTTGAAGGGGAAGACCCAATAGCATTGCTTTGTACTAAATTCAGTAACAATGCAGGGATGCCTACTATTTCTACTGTTATCTGATTTTATACTATTAGCAATGCAATCAGAAAAGAAAAACTCAATTAGAGACACAAGAATCGGCAAAGAGATAAACTCTATTTGCAGTGAACATGATGTAGTTCATGTACTTGTAAACCCTAGAAAATCACTTAGAATGAATTTAGAGAATAACACATTTTAGTAATGTAACGGAACGTAACTTTTCATATATACAAACGTAGCCATTAGAAGACATATTATGCTAGTAGTGAAAACCACATTTAAAAATAGCATCAACGAAGATTAATACTATGGAATAAAGTTAAGAAATGTACAAAAGCTGTATGAGCAAAACATTAAAACCCTTCTGAAATTCACAAATGCAAATTTGAACAAATAGACATCCCTGTTCTTGGGTAGGACAACTTAATATTATTAAGATATCAGGTTTTCTATAAGTTACTTTGTAATTCTAAAACAATTTTAATATAAATAGCAAAAAGCTTTTATAATGAAGTTAGACTAATTGCTGCTATAGTTCATGTGGGGATGGGGGAAGGAATATACAAGAATATCCATGAAAAAGTATAACTACAAAGGGGAGACAAACCTTACCAGACATCAGAACACGTGCTTTGGTTCTGCTGAGAAAGCGTAGAAGCAGTGACAGCCCCTCCGCCCCCAGGTCCAGTGACTGAACACCTAGACCTTAGTTTCTAAGTCCCATTATCCAAAAAGGAACCAGGTATCCTTGGAAACAGGACTGATTCTAGGCCTAGAGTAGGTTAACACAAATGAGCCCACAAGTAAAGAAGTACTTGGAAAAGGCTGCAAATATGTCAAAGGACCCATGAGCCAACTTGGAGGAACTCCCATTAGCCACATCTAGGACAATTTGAGCAACAAATACACAATGCTGGTAATGAATTATATCCAGTAAAGTAAAATAAATGTCTCTAAGGCCATATTGCTATAAAATAAGTAATGTAAATAAATAGGGATAGGCCTTACAGAATAATTCCAGTTAATAAACTGAAAGTAAAAAGAATCGTGGAATCATTTGCCAAACATCGGGGAAGTGACTGTTTCAAGCAAGAATCCTAAATTAATGGGCAAAAGTATGAAGAGAAACAGGAGATTTTCATAGTCTCAACTGATCTCCTTACAAATTTGTTAATTACAAAAGAAAAACATTTACCTTTGCAGTGAATATAGTTGGCAGGGAGCTTCCGGTGGTGCACCAAGAAGGGCACAGCTTTGGTGATATTTTTTCCAAAAATTCATGACCTTATTCTAATGAAAAACGAACCAAAGCTAAATTGAGAGACATTGTACAGAATAATTATCTGTACTCTTCCAAAGTGTTAAGGTCATTTAAGAGGAAAAGTTGATGGGAGGAGACGAAGATGTGCAGCATGAGACCCCGAATTGGACCCTAGGCAGAGAGAGGACTTCAGTGGGTAACTGGATAACTGGTGCCACAGCCTGTGGATTTAATGTATAGTCGTACATCAGTTGATTTTAGTTAATCTGTAAAGTTAATTTTTGAGTTCTTGTTCAAAAATTCTTTTCTTTGTCAATTGTTGGGCATTCACACACTGTGAGCCCCCACTCCTCTCCCTCTTTCCTTCTCTCTGCTCTCCCCTTCCCCTACCCCCCACTATGTTCTAGGTCTTCAGTTGTCCTCATACCAGAATTGAGTACATTGGATTCTTGCTTCTTGTGATGCTTTACAAAGAAGACTGTGTTCCACCTCCATCCAGGTTATACAAAAGATGTAAAGTCTCCATCTTTTTTAATGGCTGAGTAGTATTCCATGGTATACATACACCACAATTTGTTAATCCATTCCTGAGTTGATGGGCATTTAGGCTGTTTCCACGTTTTGGTGATTGTAAATTGAGCTGCGATAAACAGTCTAGTGCAAGTGTCCTTATGGTAAAAGGATTTTTTTTCTTTTGGGTAGATGTCCAGTAATGGGTTTGCAGGATCAAATGAGAGGTGTAGTTTGAGTTCTTTGAGAGTTCTCCATAGTTCCTTCCAAAAAGTTTGTATTAGTTTGCAGTCCCACCAACAGTGTACACATCCCTTCTTTCCACATCCACACCAGCATCTGCAGTGTTGAGATTTTGTGATGTGGGCCATTCTCACTGGGGTTAGATGGTATCTCAGGGTTTTTGTTGATTTGCATTTCTCTGACAATTAAGGATGAGGAGCATTTTTTCATGTTTGTTAGCTATTCATCTATCTTCTTTAGAGAAGGTTCTATTTGTCTCTCTTACCTATTGATATGTGGGATTGTTGGCTTTTTTCATGTTGATTAATTTCAGTTCTGTACAGGAGCGTGCAAGTGACTTTGAGCGGTGTCCTGAGTCCAGGATTGTTCAACAGTTCGTAAATCGGTATAATTTTTGCTATTTTCCTACAAGCTTAATTGTCTTTATTGCCCAAGTCAGATCTTCAAAAATGATTTGAGTTCTGTTAACTGTATGCACTTTCTTCACTTGTAGTCCCCTCTATTAGGTAGTATTGCTAGAAAATAAGTTGTCATGGTCCTTTTTTCAGACTGATTAGTAAGGTATAATATTAATGTAGAAGGTTACAACAGCACTTAAAAAATTAATAGGAAAGAAAATACTGATGTATATTGTAGAGGGAAGTTAGGTATTGTTTCATCAAACTTTTTTTAGAAGAGGGTCTTACTCTGTCACCGAGGCTGCAGTGCAGTGGTACAATCATAGATCACTATAACTTCAAACTCCTGGGCTCAAGTGATCCTCCCCCCTCAGCCTCCTTAGTAGCTAGGGCTACAGGCACACACCACCACACCTGCCCAATGTTTAAATTTTTTTTTGGTAGAGACAGGTTCTCACTATATTAGCCCAAGCCGATTTTGAACACTCGCCTCAAATGATGTTCCTGCCTCAAAGTGTGGTGGAACTTTTCAGTTACATATGTATATGTTGCACTTTTACTGCCTGGTCACATAAAATGTACTTTGTACTCTTGGTTCCACCATAAAAAGTTTGAAAGCCTCTTCTTTAAGAGCTAATCAACTGGGTGAAGGTAGACGAAATTGTCAAAAGTACTGTGTTGTAAAAAAGACGAGCACTAATAAGAAATTCAAAGTATTTTGTTTTGACACTTCAAGGACATTTTAGAGGCAACAACCAGGGGTTTATCTAAAAGTAGAAGAGTTTTGTTTGGCTTAGACAGTTTTAATTATTTGGATTTTGAATGGAATACAAGGCCAAGTACCGATCTCCCGAAAAATCATTTAACTGCCGAATACCTAGTGGCCTACAAATAGGTAAATTGGTCATGGTCTGTGCTCAGTTTCATGGACAGAATTTCGCTATAAAATTTAAGGGTATGCAGGAAATTACTAAAAAACAAGCAAACAAAAGGAAGCAACAGCAACAACAATTAAAAAAAAAAAAAATAGATGAGCCAGATGGACAGAATGTGCCCAGGCAGAAGAACAGAACAATTGCTCAAGAAGCAGGAAATGGATTTGTCTTACTGTTACTTGGGCAGCTTTCCAAATGCCTTAGGGCAGGAACCATTATCTGTGTATCTTTTCTCTATGATGTTTACACTTTATGGCAAGAAAAAAAATTTAAGTAGTACGCTATTTACTAACTTGGTTGAAGAATTTGAGTTTAACATTTCTCTCTCTCTCACTTTTTTCTTTTTTTTTTTTTTTTTTGAGACAGAATGTCATTTTGCCTCCCTCGGTAGAGTGCTATGGTGTCATAGCTCACAGCAACTTCAAACTCTTGGGCTTAAGTGATCCTCTTGCTTCAGTCTCCCAAGTAGCTGGGACTATAGCCATGTGCCACTATGCCCAGCTAATTTTTCTATTTTTAGTAAACATGGGGTCTCACACTCTTGCTTAGGCTGATCAGACAATCCACCCACCTCAGCCTCCCAGAGTGCTGGGATTACAGGCATGAGGCACCATGCCCAGCCAAAGAATTAAGTTTAAAGTGCTATCCATGCATGGGCTTTTGTGACCTAGCAGGTGCCCTACTTGACCTCCTGCTTTTTTGGAGAAAAGAGGCCTATGAAAATGTCCCAGGAAAAGTTGTTTATTTGTTTGTTTTGAAACAGAGTGTCACGCTATCTCCCTGGGTAGAGTACTGTGGCATCACAGCTCACAGCAACCTCAAACTCTTGGGCTTAAGCGATGCTTTTGCCTGAGCCTCCCAAGTAGCTGGGACTACAGGTGCCCATCACAACACCTGCCTATTTTTTTGTGTAGTTGTCATCGTTTTGCATCGAGTTGGAGTCAAACTCACCAGCTCCAATGTATGTGGCTGGTGCCCTAGCCGCTGAGCTACAAGCGTCAAACCCAGGAAAAGGGGTATTATTATTATTATTTGCAACATTTGAATTTTGGAGAGGTGTGTTTGAGAATTATGGACTCTTGGCGATGCCCACAGCTCGGTGTATTGGGCACCGACCACATGCACCCAGGCTGGTGTGTTCAAGCCTGGCCCAGGCCAGCTAAACAGTAATGACAACTGCAACAAAAAAATAGCTGGGCATTGTGGCAGGTGCCTATGGTCCCAGCTAGTTGGGAGGCTGAGGCAAGAGAATCGCTTAAACCCAGGAGTTGAAGGTTGCTGTGAGCTATGGCAGTCTACAGAGAGCCACATAGTGAGACTCTGTGTCAAAAAATAAATAGGATTATGGACTCTTAAGATTGTTGAGAACTGTTTTATTTATGCCTCTGCCAGTCATTACTGTTGAAACATTCCCAAACAATTTGACTTTCTTTGCTTTAGTTTCTGTCATTTGTGAAACTTGAGGGTATACCTTTAGGATGCCCGAAGAATCCACTGAGATAGGAAATAGGGAAGATCTGTGGTATCTACAAAGCACTTTATAAATAAATGAAAGCAGTGATAGCATGTTGTGGCCTTTTCTGTAGCTGGAAGAGAATGGTATAGCGAGAAATCTTATATAATTAGAATAGAGTTGGAGAGTAAGAAAGTTATATGGATGAAACATCTCTTGGCACATTAAACCATCTCTTTGTGTACAGTCATTACAACATATTGTATGGGAGAAGCCTGAGAATAGTTGATCACATCATAATGATTTGAGACCAAACTCAGTGCTTTAGGAAATTCATGTTTTTACAAGGTTAAAAGCAGGAGGTATGTTGTTTTATTAGACAGAGCCTCTTGGGCTCAAGCGATTATCCTGCCTCTGCCTCCCAAGTAGCTGGGACTACAGGCGCCTGCCACAACACCCAGCTATATTTTGGTTGCAGCCGTCATTGTTTGGCAGGCCCGGGCTGGATTCAAATCCGCCAGCTCAGGTGTATGTGGCTGGTGCCTTAGCTGCTTGAGCCAAGGCGCCGACCCGGAAATATGGTTTTTAAAGTTTATGTATTAAGCAAAACTGTTATCCATATTGGAGAAACATTGTAAAACTAAAATGACTATTCCTACTAGTAGGAGGATGACACCTACATCACTAAATTGGTTTAATTTGTCTTCTGCTGAAACATCATGAGGTTCTGGGGAGAGTGTTTTTAAGAGGGTAGATATTGAATTTGATTTTCCTGAGACCATTAATCAAAAATCTTTTTAGTCCATTTGGTTGCTCTTTGTTAACCATCAGGGTGATTCGATTCACTTATGCAGGTAATGTGAATGTACTTGTAGTTTCAGCTAAGTTGATTAACTTAGTTTCAGCTTCTTAGAAGGGGAGATGATGTGGGATTTTTTTCCCCCTTAAATTTGCATAAAGAAGGGCAGTACCTGTGGCTCATCGAGCCACCATATACCAAAGGTGGCGGGTTCAAACCCAGCCTCTGCTGAACTGCAGAACAAAAAACTAGCCGGGTATTGTGGTGGGCACCTGTAGTCCCAGCTATTCGGGAGGCTGAGGCAAGAGAATCCTCCAGGAGTTGGGGGTTGCTGTGAGCTCAGAGGGCGATAAAGTGAGACTCTGTCTCTACAAAAAAAAAAAAACAACAACAAAAGAAAATTTGCATAAAGAGTATCTAGTTCCTTAAGGGCAGGCAGATTTCAAAGTCTTCCTGGAAATCACTTTCTTCCCTTTATTCAGATTCTGTGACGGGATCTGAATGCCCATCTTTCAAGTCCCTTTGGCACTTTTCTAGATGAGCATGTATTTGTATGCTTTTAAAAACTACAATTCCCTCTTTCTCTGGCCTAAAAATATGCAAACACTCATGGATTTATTCTTTTTTCTTTTCATGTGTCCATAACTGCTTATTTCCTAGATAATTTTATTTCAATGAGATTGTTAAATGATTTCTCAGCCAACCATAGTCCATAATATTTTAGGGCAATAACATGTATTTCTTTCATTTTAATTGTATTCTAATTCTACACTGAAGAAATTCTTAACAGGAAATTTAAATCAAGAAGAATAAATAGGACCTGAGGAAACAGACTCATGAAAATGCTTTATAGAATAACGGTGCTGAAACTGGTCTCCTTCCTAGTTCAAAACCATTCTAGAAATGGCATGAGTGACCTTTATTTGCTTCTCTGTGGCACACACGACTGTAATTTCCCATGACTATTTATGGTCTGTATAGCCTTTGTCTAACTACCCCCTCCCTTTTAAATGTCAACAGAATACGTGTTTCTTTAATGGAAAAATTTCTATTTTGGGGAAGCTATTTTTCCTCAGATAAGTAATGGAGTTGGTGTGTGTGTAAATTGTGTGGGGTGTGTAAGACTGAGGAGTATTAAATTAGTGAATTGAAAGCTTAGAATGATAGTCCTGGTAAGGACTTTAATATAAAACCTTCTTTAAAATCCAAGACTAAACATAACTGTACCTGGTATTCCATGTTCTCCCTTTTTAAGGATGATTTTATTTTTGTGTCTAACCTATGGCAGAATAGTCCTGAATTGAATGTGAAAATTTCAAACCAACATGATTGTGAAATGAGAGAACAGGGAGGCTTGTTACCAGGGTGGTTTTGGTGGGAAGGCAAGGCAGATCTGACCCTGCCCCTGGGGTGAGTTCTCTGCACAGAGCACACGGTCCGTTTCCCAGTTGTTTGAACTGCACAGTGAGGTGTCCACCCTGCATTGGACAGGGTCATCTCTGACCCAAACCATGACCCAGTCCATCCCTGCTCTATCCTTCCCAGCCTTTCCGAGTGATTTGGAACCTGATCACAGCAAGTGTTTTGCTGCAGTTCCCCAGCTCTGCACTGTGCATTATCTTAATGTTTCACAGCAACTCTGAAGGATAACTCATGTAGGGTTGTGGACAATTATAGTTATCTCAGCTATGAAACTGTTCTCTGTATTTTATTCATTATTCACTCTATCATCTGGAAACTGTGGCAGCATATATGTTCCCTTGTTTATTTTAATATATATTTTATTGAAGTATAATATAAATATAGAAAAGTGGTCAAATCCTTAGTATAGCACTTAGTGAATTTTCTCAAAGTAAAACACTCTTGTGTAATCAGCACCTAGACGAAGAAACAGAACACTGTGATGTTAGAAATGTCACACGCCGTCTCCTGGATACTGTCATCCTCCCCACCTAGCCTTGCCACCATTCTGACTTCTGTTACCACAGATTATTTTACCGACTTTGAGCTGTGTCAGTTAAGGAACCATACTGAGTGTTCTCATTGTGGCCAGCTTCATTTGCTCTGTATTGTATTTGTGAGGTTCATCTTGTTGATGAATATAGTTGTAGTTCTTTGTTCTCATTGCTTTATTGTATCCTGATATTTAATACAGAGCAAATTGTCTCCTGCAGTTGTGAATATATGCCTAAAAAATGTAATTTGGACATCATATTGAAAAGAACTTAGTCACTACAAAATTTAGTTGTACTGGGATCTAATGCCTAATTATTTTATTACTATAAGAACTCTTATTTTTTTCTTATTTTTTCAGTTTTTGGCTGGGGCCACCCTTGGTATATGGGACCAGCACCCTACTCCTTGAGCCATAGGCACCACCCAACTATAAGAATTCTTATTAAAAAGCAAATTGTTTTCCTCACCCTTACGTTGGAATACTAAGTTTACCATACCACTTTCTCTTTCACTCCTCACCAGCTATAAAAATAATCATTACTTCCTCTTACCTTTGTGCTTCCATAAGTTTTGATTTTTATCTCTTTGTATTTAATACAGATTGATACCTGTTGTGAAGATCGTAGATGGTGGGTCATTGGTCCATATGCCTGCTAAATTGAACTTTAACCAGGGCTTGTCTTTTTATTCATGTTTCCAAACCCAACCTCTAATATGCCTAGCGTTGAGAAAGTCCTTGACGCGTGTTGAGGGCTCTGAACTAGAGATATGGCTTATCAATAGTGTTTTTATTGCATTTTGTCATTGTAGCCTGAGATTCCTGAATGCATCTGCAAACAAACTGGAAACCCTTCCTCCAGCCACACTCTGTGAAGAGACAAACAGCATCTTACAAGAGTTGTATTTAACAAATAACAGCCTCACAGATAAATGTGTGCCCTTATTAACTGGACATCCCCATCTGAAGATTCTTCACATGGCCTATAATCGACTTCAGAGTTTTCCAGCAAGGTAAGGGAGGATCATAAAGTGATGTCCTCAATTGCATTTCTATAGATAGAAAGAAGGAAGCTGGACTCTTTATTTTCCAGGCAATGTAAAGCTTGCTCACTTGTTACCTGTTGTCTTTTAAGCTAGGTATAATTTGTATTTCCCCAAACAGAAATGTATTGGTTTTCTTAATATGAGTGAATCCAAAGGCCTGATCACAAGAATGTGCTTAAAATTTTGAAATAAGGTGTGTTGTTTAGCAGGTAAATTTTTTTCCTGCTTTTCAATCAAATTAAAAAAAAAAGTTAACCCAATGTGGTGGGATTTAGAGTATAAACCAGGAAACTAAAGGTACTTCATTATCTACCAACTCTTGCATCTGTGCTCATGTTGTAGAAAGCAATGGTAACCTACAAACCATAGAAACTGTGATGTTGCAAATTATGGCTCTTGGAAAATTTCATTTTTAATTTTTTTTTTTTCATTTTAATTTCTAATTTTAGGGGAGCAGTGGCATTACTTCCAGCTTTGTGTGAATTTATAGAGTCTGCCACTTCCATTTCACTGGCATTTATCCATCTTATGAGTTAGGACTTGGAACACACACTCACACATCAAGGATGCAAATGCTAACCACTATGGTGTTCTGCTAGTCACAGGAACTCAAGTCTTGAGGTCAAATCCAGCTTCTAGCACAGTCTCCCTCTTCTGCTGTCAGGGCTACTCATCTATAAGCCCTTGCTAAAGGAAGAAGGCTCAAATAAGTGTTGACTTAAAGTATTGCTCTGTTTTTGGCAGAATAAAAATATTTTTTAAAACTCCCAATTTGATATTAATGATTAAATTGTTTTATGTTTACTTATATGTATTTTTTTACTTTGGAATGAGAATACAATATTTTGGGGAAAAACATAGTAATCACATAACTGTAATGCATCTGAAAGGGGGCTCATTGTCCTCTTTCAGATGATAAAAACTCTTCAGGATCTCTGAGGGTGTCCCCCATGCTGGGTGTAATCACCCACAGTAAGTGCAGAGAATTTTTTTATGCACCCTGCAAAAAATCCATCTAGTAATAATTCTGTGGGGAGGCGATGATGTGGCTCAGTAGCTCCCCTGAGCACCACAAGAGCCATGACTGTGACATTCTTATCTTAATCAATCTTGTATCTCACACATGATCTGGCCTACAGTAGTCAACTCAACAAATGATCTCTGAATTAAAGAACATGCCCCAGTGAGCCAGTCTTCTTACACCTTCAGGTCTTTCGCTGCCTTTTTTCTGTGTTGAGAGATGGAAACTTCTTTTTTTTTTTTTGAGAGAGAGAGAGAGCCTCGAGCTGTCACCCTGGATAGAGTGCTATGGCATCACAGCTCACAGCAACCTCCAATTCCTGGGCTCAAGTGAGTCTCCTGCCTGTGCCTCCCAAATAGCTGGGACTACAGGCACCCGCCACAACCCGGCCATTTTTTGGTTGCAGCCATCATTGTTTGGCGGGCCTGGGCTGGATTAGAACCCGCCAGCTCAGGTGTACGTGGCTGGCGTCTTAGCCTGTTGAGCCACAGGCGCCGAGCCAGAGAGATGGAAACTTCTTTGAATTTTCCTGTCTTGGTCCTATTTTCTGTTCTTCTAATCATTTTTCATGCAATATTACCCATTAGTTTCCCCACATTTCTTTTCCAAATAGGACAACAATGTATTTAAAGAATACAATTATAAATTCAGATAATCATAGAGTACTTCACAGACTGTGTATGCAACATTGTTTGAAATATATCCTGATACCATGCTGCATGTTTATATTTAATTGTTTCAAAAGATCCCAATAACTATAAACTAAGACATTTGGGTTGCAGCTTGAGTTATGCTAACTGGGAATCTTGTACTTCTTGGAGTCCAGCATCACCAGTGATAGGGAGAGGGTCATGCTAAAGAGGGGAGGGTCAGAGGATTTCAGAGCTAGAGCAGTTGATTTTTTTCTCAAAATTTATTTAAAACGTTGATTTAAAATTTATTTAAACTCTGATTCTGGAATTTTTGTTTAGTTGGTTAATTCTTACTGATTAAATTTATAGGCAAAAATTGAACAGTAAAAAACATTCTCATTCAGAAGTGTTAAGTTACGTTAGAACATGTTGTTAAGGAAAGATTGGAGACGTTCATTCTTTGAAGATGTTTAACAAGAGTTGGGAGAATTTTCTTTGGGGCTTGGTTTGAATTCAGGATCTGCCAGAGGCTGAAAAGTGTTCAGAGACCTTCCAGCCTATATTTGTCTATCTATGTGCTGCCTAAGGAATTTGGGGGGAAAACGTATCTTAATTTGAGACACAGTCCTGATCTCTACATCCCCTTGATTTATAATTGCCACTGCAAAGAAGTCATACTCTCAGACTAAGCTCTTTTAAAGCAGTTATATTGGATTAATGCTGGCTTTTGACCCATTTAAGTAGGATTTTCATTAGTGTTCTGACTAAGCTACATAGCAATGTAATTGTTGCCAGGGTAACTTAATTTACACACAGATTTTTAGGAGGAAAAGGGCATCAATTTTCCTGCTTTGTTGCCGGTTTGGAGAGTTAATAGTTTTTGCTCTGTGGTGGGAAAGAAGATGTTAAAGTGGGGAGGCGCCTGTGGCTTAAGGAGTAGGGCACCGGCCCCATATACCCGAGGTGTCGGGTTCAAACCCGGCTCTGTCCAAAAACACAAAAAGCTGAAAAAAAAAAAAAAGATGTTAAAATGCTTTGATACTCCAAAATAATAGTAAAGAATTGTCTTGGTTACAAAAATGACTGTTGCAAATAAATCCTTAAAGTCATAGTAAATTCATCTTTTGATTCTTATTATATATAATTTTCTTTTTAAATTGCCTTGTAATTATTTTATAACTCCTTCTGCAATGGATTTTCTCCTTTCTAGTAAAATGGCGAAACTGGAGGAACTTGAAGAAATTGATATAAGTGGGAATAAACTGAAAGCCATCCCAACAACTATCATGAATTGCAGGCGCATGCACACTGTAATTGCTCACTCCAATTGCATCGAAGTCTTTCCTGAAGTTATGCAGCTCCCAGAAATCAAGGTAAGTGGCTTTATTTCATAAACTCTAAGCTTCAGGTCAGCAAAGAGAGTTGATGTCCCCAGTTCATCAGTTTTAAGATGTGTGCACCTTTGTTGGATTTACTCAGAATGGAGACCCCAACAGCCCTTACTCCATGCTTCCTAACCAATTGGCTCTACTGTTGAGGTAGCAGAGTTTAAAAAAGAAAGAAAGAAAAACAAAATGCTAGACCAGGTATTAGGAAAATTGCATCTCCTTGTCTCTGTTCCTAACTAGCTGTGTGATAGGAGGCTAGCCACATAATTGTCCCAGTACTTCTTTTTCTGTCTATTACTACTTAGCTTACTTACTTCCAAGGTGGTTATAAGGCTCAAAGGATGAGTCAGGTGCAGTAGCAGTTTGAGAAAGTGAATAGTGCCACTACACACCCTACCCTTTCTAACTCAGCTAACCAAATAGCATACCCTCCACAGTAGCCAATCAGTGATAGACTAGCATCATTGCCATTGCCATACATCAATTTCAACTGAATAAAATTGGCATAACAGATGCTGTTCTCATTTGATAGAAGTCAGACACTCAGGAGCTGAAAAATGAAGAGATTTGTATAAAACTAAGATAGCAAATTGGTGGGAGAAATGGTCTGCAATCCCTCACTTCCTTACTCAAGGTAGACTCACCGGATGAAACCAGTTCAGGAGAATGAAAGCTATCTAACTACTTTGTATTCAGCTTTACTTCCTTTTGAGAGTTGTAGGGGATAAAAAATTGAGAAGTTCTTTATATATAATGTAATTTTTCATATGTATCTTAGCATTGCTAATTATCATTTTTATGCTTAATAAAAAAATAATTCAGTGGTTTTAGACTTGGAGCATATTCCAATGTAATGAGGAATGAATAGCCCTTACTTAGCCATTCTTTACTTTTCAGGCACTTCCTGATATAAACCTTGTGTTTAAGATTAAGAATTTATATAGACATTTGAAGACACTTTAAATAGCATGAATAAGTTTTCATCACAACAGTTGTTAAACGTTTATGTGGTTAAAATGTGTACGAGCCATTTTCTCTGTGTGTATGTGTGTCTGTGTGGGCGTGCGTACACACGC
Source organism: Arctocebus calabarensis (assembly GCA_963573935.1). NCBI lineage: Eukaryota > Metazoa > Chordata > Mammalia > Primates > Lorisidae > Arctocebus > Arctocebus calabarensis. The sequence goes on along the minus strand of CAUYON010164685.1, from coordinate 2,501 downwards.
ATTAAGCCATGAAATGTTTTATTTTGGACTTTAAAAGCACTAGTATCTCATATATCACAGGGGCATTTAAAAATGCTTACTATAAATTTTGAGAAACGTTTTACTTCCTGTGTAGTATTTTTCACAGTGGGGAAATGGCTGGGCTCTAAAGGGGGACAGATCTCCCAGCTGAAAATTACTTCACTGCTTTGTTTCCTCCTAATATGTAAAATGAGGAAAAGAATAGTATTTGTGTGATGAAATGAAAGAATATAGGGCTTGGCACCCATAGCTCAGCGAGTAGGGCACTGGCCACATACACCAAAGCTGGCGGGTTTGAACCCAGCTCAGGCCAGCTAAACAATGACAGCTGCAACCAAAAAATAGCCGGGTGTTGTAGCAGGTGCCTGTAATCTCAGCTACTGGGGAGGCTGAGGCAAGAGAATCGCTTAAGCCCAAGAATTTGAGGATGCTGTGAGCTGCGATGCCATAGCACTCTACTGAGGGTGACATAGTAAGACTCTGTCTCAAAAAGAAAAAAGAAATGAAAGAATATACACAAAGCTTTGGAAATAGGAGTGGCACATAAGAAGAGCTTCCTAAATGTTAGCTGTTAACAACACAAGTCCTCCATAGGGTTCAACTGTGATGTTGATTATATGCAACAAGTATTTTGGCTGAAGCTCAAAAAAAAATCCAGGAAATTTACTATTCAAGCAAATGCTTCTTGGCCTCAGCACTGGAAAAATGTCAACTAAGCCTTCTGGGAGTTCCTAAGCTGCCCCTTTGACTTAGGGCCATGCTGTGTTAGCTTTTACAGGGGGCTCTTACACTGGCCTCAGCGTGAGGTGCAAGGTGATAGGCTAGCTGTCTCAAGATTAACCTCCGCTTTTTTAAGTTTCTAGTTTAAAATATAAATAAACATTTGAAAATTTGGGGGGTTTGACAAGATTTTACAAATTTTGGGGGGGGGAATAATTTTTTTTTTTAATTGTTGGGAATTCATTGAGGGTATAAGAAACCAGGTGACACTCATAGCATTTGTTAGGGAAAGTCCCTCTTACAATTGTGTCTTGCCCCCAAAAGGTGTGGCACACACCAAGACCCCACCTGGCTCCCTCCTTCCCTCTCTCTTCTCTTCCTTTCTCCCACCCCTCCCTCCTTCTTTCTTTCTCTGCTCTCCCCTTCCCCCACTCCCACCGTGTCATTAATTGTCATTAATTGTCCTCATAGCAAAATTGAATGCATAGGATTCATGCTTCTCCATTCTTGTGATGCTTTACTAAGAATAATGTGTTCCACTTCCATCCAGGTTAATACAAAGGCTGTAAAGTCTCCATATTGTTTTAATGGCTGCATAGTATTCCATAGTGTACATATACCACAACTTGTTAATTCATTCCTGGGGTAGGGGCATTTAGGCTGTTTCCACATTTTGGTGATTGTAAAGTGAGCTGTGATAAACAGTCTAATGTAAGTGTCCTTATGATAAAAGGATTTTTTTCCTTCTGGGTAGATGCCCAGTAATAGGATTGCAGGATCAAATGGGAAATCTAGGTTGAGTTTTTTGAGGGTTCTCCAGACTTCCTTCCAAAAAGGCTGTATTAGTTTGCAGTCCCACCAGCAGTGTAAAAGTGTTCCCTTCTCTCCACATCCATGCCAGCATCTGCAGTTTTGAGATTTTGTGATGTGGGCCATTCTAGCTGGGGGTTTGATTTGCATTTCTCTAATAATTAGGGATGATGAGCATTTTTTCATATGTTTGTTAGCCATTCATCTGTCTTCTTTAGAGAAGGTTCTATTCGTGTCTCTTGCCCATTGATATTTGGGATTGTTGGCTTATTTCATGTGGATTAATTTGAGTTCTCTATAGATCTTAATTATTAAGTTTTTGTCTGATTCAAAACATGCAAATATCCTTTCCCATTAGGTTTTACAAATTATGAATCTTACTATATGAAAACTAATTTCTCCTAGATTCTTGCTTGGATTCCTGGATTCCAGAATTAGTGCCTTCTATTTCTTTTGAATTCTGTCCCCTTTTGTCTTCTATTTATACCCAGCTTTACAGTTTCTTTTAAATTTTACTTCTGGAATTGCTTTTTAAATGGTTTCCATACTTTGATTCTTTTTTGATTCCCACCCACCAGTTACTACACCATAGCATTTTCCTTATGCTAACAATCTCCAGTTTTTCAAATGCAGTTCTTGCATTACCAGTAGATAGAGGTTTTGTTGTTGGGAGGGGGCTTTTTGGAGGGAGTGGTGAGCAATATCAAGTATCCTTTATGTACAAAAATAAAAATTTTGCAGCCTGGACAATTATGGGGAAAATAGCAAATATACTATGTGAGAACGCTGAATTAATATTTTAATGTACATTCTTTTTTTTTTTTTTTTTTTGTAGAGACAGAGTCTCACTTTATCGCCCTGGGTAGAGTGCCGTGGCGTCACACTGCTCACAGCAACCTCCAGCTCTTGGGCTTAAGTGATTCTCTTGCCTCAGCCTCCCTAGTAGCTGG
>CAUYON010164677.1:0-11758 GCA_963573935.1 Arctocebus calabarensis | reverse complement strand
AAGGCATAGGCTTCATGGGTTGACTGTGGAATATAACCCTCTAGCTTCATAAATCCTTATATCCAAAATATTTCAAATAAGAAATGTCCATTGTTACCTCTCCTAAAGTTTAAAAGATAAAATTCAAAAGATTGAATGTGTCTGATTTAACGATGCTTCTGTTTTCTTCCTTTTATTTGATGTTTGGATTTTGTCTCAGTAACAAAATTCTGAAAACAACTTTTTCTGTTGTTGTTCATGCTCACGTACCATTTGTACTCCAGAACACTAGATGATGAATGGTTGATCAAAGAATCCAGGGTCTAACTGGCATCTGGGACTATTCCTTCTGTGAATGACACACAAGTCAATAAAAGACTTCTGGAAGACCTTCGTAAAATGGATACTTATATGACTAAAGCAATTCTTCCCCTCTGTTGGGTAGCTAATTTTATCCCTGAAAGTAACCATTTCTTCTTTTGAATTCTGTTCATTTTTTAACAGGACATCATGATACAAATGTACATAGTGTACTTTTCCAGATAGGATACTAGTGATGAGAAAGAGCTCATAATATTCTCCACCCACCCATATCCCTGAACATACTTCTAGCTAGAGGTGTGTCATCATGTCACACTGGGACCACTTGCTCCTTGGATCTCGCTTTGTTATAGCAAATACAGCAGAGAAACACAACTAAAGAGAATTGCGCTACCTCCCTGGTCCTTCCTCTGTTCCCACAACTTCCTATCAGTGTGCTAAACCCTCTTTAGAGTATCTGTGGGTACATGGGCCTCCTGGGGAGTATGCACTGAAGTTCAAGTTCATGTTCTGTGGGTACGGGGCCTCCTGGGGAATATACACTGAAGCTCAAGTTCGGTTCAAAACCCTCTTCCTCTTGAGGATTCTGATCAGGAGAATATTTAGAGGTCAGCAAGGTTGTTGAAGAAGTGAAGCAGAAGTATGGAGCACCTTCATTCTCACACCAGACATAATTGAACAGCACTTGAAAGCAAGACATGTCTTTGGACAGATGCCGAAAGTGCAATAGGGACTTCTTAACATACAAGTGACAAGTCCATGATAACTAAGTTTCTCAGTCAGAACAAATCTCTGGCTAATCCTAAAATCTGATAGAACACCCATCTCTACCCCAGACTTATTAGTGGAGGAGCTCTGATGCCAATACAAATAAGGAAACTCACATCGGTATCTACAAACACATGTTCCAATATTTTCCCAATATAAATGGAGTAGTGGTTGTTATTGATTAAACAATTACAACATTCCCCCAAACACAACTAAGTATTTTATCTTTATAAAAAACTCATGAAGTAGATGCCCAATATTCCTACCTTTGTCTTTGTAAAATTAAAAACTTAGAGTGGTTAAATAAATTTGCAAGGTGATGTACCTAGCAAGTGTGGAGGCAGGCCTCAAATTCAGACCACTTATACCCACCTAGTATCAGCCACCATGAATGTGTTCACATTTATTTCTCAACTTTTCCTTGCCTGTCCTATTAGCACCTAGAGTCCTATTCACCACCTTCCAGTATTCAAGGGATCAACTGTCCTTGTCTCCAAATAAAATTGCCCTGCAGGTTAAGTGTCATCTTTGTTAACCTGCATTGCTCTTATGAAGCTAGGTCTACTTCTTCCCTTGAATTTTTTTTTCTCTACCCTTGACTCTTCACCTGTCTTCATTTTCTTTTCCCCCATTTATCTGACCATCTACCCCCCTTTTTTTCTTTTTTCCATCTAATTCCATTGTTTCATTATCTCTTTTACCTTCATTTTCCTGATCTTATACAGTGACAGTTTTCCCTTGACACACACACACATTATAGAAGTTCTTAAAAAGTACCTCTATTTAAAAGTAAACAGGAAGTATAAATTCAAACTATTGTCTGGGAGAAAATGCTAACTTTATAATACATATATCTAACAAAAGACTCATGTCTAGAATATATAAAGACCTCTTAGAAATTAATGTTATAAAACTAGATATATATCTAAATGGGCATAACATAAAGAAGACAACCAAATCTTAATTAAACATGCTAAAATATAAATGCCACTATTCACCAAAGAAATGTAAATTAAAACACAGTAAGATACTACTACATATTTGCCAGAATGTCCACAATGAAAAAGAATGAGAAACCAAGCATTAGTGAAGATGTATAGCAACCATAACTTCCACACATTGCTGGTAGGAGGGTGAAAAAGTTTGGAAAATTCTTGGGCACCGATGAGAATAAATATCTGCCTACTTACTGACTCAGAAATGCTACTCCAAACAATATGCCCAAGAGAAACAAGTGCATGTTTCCACAAAAAGACTAGTATAAAAATGTGCATGGAACTTTATTTATAACAGTCCCAAACCAGAAATAACCCACATTTTATTTATAAGAAAGTATTGATAAATAAATTATGATTTATTTATCATAAAAAATTATGATTTATTTATTTATAAGAAAGGCACAATTGTATGTGCCTTTCATACAATGGAAGACTGCACTACAGTAAAATGAACTCAAGGCTGAGATTCACACCGGCATAAGCAAATATCAAAAAACACTGTGAGTGATACAAGCCAGACACAAAAAGTATATACTACATAATCCCATTTAATAAGTCCAAGAAGAAGCAAAACTAATCTTGAGGGAGAATTCATCAAGATGAATCCTAAAGATTTTATAAGAACCAGTGGATAGAAAATGGTTTAAGAAAGAATTATTGAAGGCTATGACATTCCAAATTACTTCTTTGCAAAGTTTGTAACATTTCGAGCTGTTAATAGCTGTCCCTCTTACTTCACAGAGGGCCAACAACCAGGAAGCTTGAGTGATTGCATCCTATCCTATATGGGACACAGGCTGGTAAATGAATTGAAGGCTTTTGTTTTCCCAGGTCTTAACAATTCTGTGCCATGGTCTTTTGAACTTTCTAAAGGTTGCCAAATCACAACACACAGAACTTGAAACTTAGGCATACTCACAGGAAATTGATACAGATTATACATTTGAACACATTTACATTGCTTAGGAAAAAACTCCAAGAAATACGGGAAGTGTTAACAAGGACAACCCCCCTCAAACCCAATCTGTTGACCCAGGTCTTCCTGAGGAAGCAAAACAGCTGTCATTTGTGACACTTATTTTCGCAGGCCGAAGTTCCTTTTTTGGTAACTAATTCCTTTCAGTATTGCTTTCTTAAAAGAATGAAACAAGTCTCCAGACCCACTGGCTGCCAGAACAAGTATCTGGTGAACTGATACACCAAAAGAAATAGCAAAAAGCCATGATGCTACAAAAGAGAGGAAAATAAACTCAAGGAGGCATGAAAAATCTCCTTTAACATCAAAGATTTGCAATGACTGAGATGTCAGAATAGGTTGACAATGGCACCTGATGATGTACTAACCTCTAATAAAATAGAGAATTTGGCTGCAGACAATCTAGCTAAAATAGTGTCTACTTCTTACTATCCTGTCTGACAGCTGTGAAGGAATCTGCGGTTCTTGGTTAACTAAAACAGCTACAGAACATAACCACTCACCTTACCTTCCAAAACTTAGACATTCCATAAAATTATGCTCATGAATTTTCTATTCCTCAATATTCAGTTTACAAGTTAATTTTGCACCCTAAGGTCACGAGAATGCCCTGAATACATCTTTAGTCCTCATTTCTTGTTGACTGACCATTCTCATCCCTTGTTTCTATCAGCTGCTTCCTTTTTTAAATACAAAAAAAAGTCACCCTTGTTTCATTTCTCTAAAAAAGTAAATTATTTCTCACATGATATTGAATAAATTTGTAAACAGTGAGCACAATATTGGTTATACAGCTTTTCTCAGTTATACTCAGGGGATCAGACCCCCACGTACAGAAAATCTGTGCCTTCTCAAGGCCTACAGTGGTCTCAGCAGAACTTGCATATACGAAAAGTCAGCCCCTCCCCATCTGCAACTTTTTCATCCTTCAAATACTGTATTTTCCATCTATGTTTGGTTATAAGCAATCCTCATATAAGTGCACCTGCTCAGATCAAACCCATGCTGTGTGAGGGTCAATTGGACTTAATTCTCAGATTTCTGTTTCAGAAAGAAATAAATTTTAAACCAAAATCAATGATATGATTCTGAGCACTGAAGTTCCTTGGCACTTGCAGACTACTTGGTTTTACTAACACATTCAAATTCAATTATATAAGCTTAGCTTTTGCTTGGGATCTTTAATTAGACACCTTGTCCAACTACACAGAGACATCAAATATTCAATATACTGCATCATTTTTTTTAAGGCCACATGATATAACACCAGCTTGGAATGAGAAATCATGTTTAGCCACCCAATTTTTGAGAACACCAAAGTTAATTCAATATGCTAGGGTCCTAAATCAGTATATTTTAATTTAATTGCAAACCTTCCTTCCTCAAATATGAAAAAAGAAAGATTATTATTCTAAGATGAACTTGGCATACAGAAAAGAGTTAATCAGGCCTGTGTACTTAGAAAGGTTGGCCCTTAGCTGGCATCTAGAAGCATGAATTTCAGGAGATGTCCCACCATCCCCTAAATGGAGAGTGGCTCATGGTACCTAAACTGTTTCTGAAAATAATGTCGTATATGCTGAACACCTACTTTACTGCACCCCAGGCAGAAGGCACTTACGTGACTAGCCCTCAGTAAAAGCTCTGGGCACTGAGTTTCCACCAGGCTTCTCTAGCAGAAGGGGTCCCTGGTGAACACATTTCACATGTGCTATCACAGCTCATTACTGGGGGAATTAAGTGCATCCTGTCTTACTCCACTTGCAGAGGGGACTCTTAGAAGTATGTATCTGGTGTCCTCCAGATTTTGCCCCTTGTGCCTTTCCTTTTGCTGACTTTGCTTTGAACCATTTTGCTATCTCACCAGTCATCTGTGAGAGTGACTATATGCTGAGCTCTGGGAACTCTCCTAGCCAAGTTTTGAACCTAGGAGTGGTCTTGAGAACACTGCTGTCTGTGAATCTTGCCCTCCACACAGATGAACAGCAGCAATGTTGATTCCAAAAAAGAAGGGAAATAGTTTTATTAGGGGGAGGGGGGGAATCAGCATTTTTTTCAAAGAATGTGCGGGTCAAACTGTCCTACGAAATCCCTACCTGCCTTAGTGAGTTTGACCAATACATACAGATTCTTCTTTGGTGGGCAAATCCATGGCTCAGCAACAACATTAAATACACACCGAGGGAACCAAAAATATACATACACATTTTAAGGGATGTGATCTATGTATTACTTTTCAAAGTTGAATTAAAGTACAGTCGCAATGTGTAGTATGACATTCACTCAAAAGATGGCATTAATTGGATGAACATTAGTGTCACCACATAACAGGCAGGACAAAGAAATGACGGAAGTATGATTATCATTGGCAGTGTACAAGATCATTTTGAAGTGCTATTTAAAAATTGAGAATGTACAAGAATGGAAAAGTATCTAAGGCACTCAATACTAATACGAAGCCAGGAGATGAACTAATACATTTCCACATAAGAGAAAACCTCAATTCAGTTCAAGTTGGGGGAGGGAGGAAGACAGGGAGGTGGATCGGGGTGTTACCAGCTAATGAAGTGTATGTGGCACACCCCTGGGTGCAGGACACAACTACAACAGGAATTTTCCCTACCAAATGCAAACATTGTAACCTAAACATTTGTTACCCTCATATTAATCTGAAATTAAAAATAAATATAGAAATAAAATTTGAGAATGTTGTAAATGTGCGATGTCAATGGAGGGGTGAGTCTGGGGCACCTTAAAGAATGTGGTGTACCCTAGAAACTGGCTCCATTGGCTGTACTTTGGGATGAATCAAAGCTACATGTGCAGCGATGCAAGTGGACACTTCATTCAACATTGCTCAAGTGATAGTTCCCCATAATCGGAAGTGTCTGGACGCTGATGGTGAACACTTCGAGCACCTCTTACAGTCGCAGAAGTGGAACAAGACTTGTACTCATCATTTGTTACCGGTATATATTGACCCCTACAATTTTAATATAGTTGTGTCCTTCCTTAAAATGTATATAAATTTTTTGGCACCCTCTGTATTTCCTGTTCCCTTTGCTTCAAGGTAAGAATTTATTGTCATTTGCGTTACCTAGTAGTAATTTCTTCATACCTTTTAATAACACAAGTCCCTTAGACTGGTCAGATTCACCATTCACATGGCTTAATTCAATTATCTTAGAGTTGAGTTACGAACCAGATTTCTTCTTAGCAAACTTTCCTAACAGCTGTTAGCAAAATTAAAAAGTACCTTCCCTAGAGATGCCTTTTACTTGACAAAGAATAGGGCAAAATCATATTTGTAACATAATTATTTCGTTCTTATAGTCTTTGCAAATGTTCAAGAGTTTGTGTCTGAGCCACTTGGCTTCACCTCTTTCCTTTCTATCCAAGCCTTTTAATGATGGAGTAGAAAGGACAAATAATGGATGTATCCACTACCCTTAATTTATTTTGCAATTTTTTACCTGGTGATGTTGCTATTAAATAGTCCAAATTTCTTTGATAAATAGCAAGAAAAGAATAAAAATACCAAAAACTATACAAAGTAGGAAGGTCATATGATGGAGACACAATTGTGTTTGATTCTTTTATAAGTACTACTGCCAAATAAAATCACCTTATCCTGGGAACTGAAACACTACATATTCTGGTAAGTAAGCAACACCTCAAAGTGTCAAAGGCCAAATTACTAGGCTCATGAATATAATTACAAATTTCTTTTGATTCTAATTACAATATAATCAATTATTGATTCCAAACTCATTTTGCAGCAACGATCATTGCCTTTTGTTTCAAGATATGTATCCCACATGATAATTTGTCCATTAGTTCACATCCATTAAGAAATTTTTTATTAAATCACTGTGGCCAATATTAATTTTCCAAGCACAGTTGCCCTTATTAGCATACATCAGTACATTTTCAACAACTCCTTGAAAAACAATTTGACTAAAATGTCTTCTCTTGCAGAGATAGAGATGTCACCTGAGAAAAATCATCCTTTTTTGGACTCTAGAAACTCCAATATCCTCCCACTCAAATCAAGCAATGAGCTGCAAAAACTCATCCAAGGACACTCACCCACTGGAGTCTGCCGAAGTGATAGCAATCAGTGGCAAAATCTTCAGGGGTAGGCTGGTGGGTCTTTGAACGTTATCTGAATCACTTTTCAGGTCAGCTTGTTCCAACTGTCTGAAGGCAAGAGGGGGAAGCTGAATATTCCGGCATGAAAGTCTCCGTACAAGATAGGGTTCCATTCCTCGGAGAGGGTCTTCTTCTTCATTACTGGAATGTAGTGTTTCCTCGGAGGCCTAAGGCAAAAGTTCAACAAAACTTAAATATGTAATCAACAAAAGTCCCAGTACTTATCATTTTATAATGGCTTTTTACCTTTCTGGGAAAGAAATTAGATAAAATTTATACATGAAAAATGCTAACTAGGAAGCCAGACATTAACAGAACAATATCTGGTGAAAAGATGAGAACTCATAATCAAAATCTAAATTAACTTTCAAATAGTAAATTTGTTATTTGCTAGGTATGGCTTGGTTATAACAGTTAACTAGCATCTTCAGTGATCTTAGAATATAGCTTTGAGCATGAATTCTATAAAATCAAAGATAAATCAATTATTTTTTCATTTCTATTAAATGAATTACCAAAAGTCATTTTAACATATACCATGACATATGCACATGTCAGGATATATATACAATTAAGTGCTGCATAACGGCAAGGATCCGTCCTGAGAAATGAGGCGTTGGGTGATTTCATCACGCAAACATAATAAAGTGTACTTATGCAAATCTGGATGGCATAACCAACTACACAACCACTCTGAACACCACATAGACTATTGCTCCTAGACTACAAATCTGTACAGCACTGTTCTGAATACTGTAGGCAATTGTAACACAATAATCCTTAAATATATTTGTATATCTAAAATAGAAAAGGTACAGTAAAAATACAGTAGTATAATCTTATGGGACAAGTATAGTATGTAGGGTCCATAGCTGACTGGAATGTCATTTCACAAAACATGAATATATATCTGTATGTGATTTTTTGTTCACATGCATGCCTATGAAAAGAGGAATAAAATGAGTTCTCTTTTTCTCTTCACACTTAATACTGTAATGTAACACGTTTCCATATGTCACATGTTACTCAGATATTCTCTTACAAATTTTTATAGGTCTCTGGGAGGGGAATTAAAAAGACAGGAAAAGAGTACTTGAGAACCAAGTAAAATTATATTTCGATCACAGCTGAATTTGGCCATTGATGCATGTTATCCGCATGCAAAGACAAACCAAGTGTAGAATAAAATTGAAAATGTAATATTTTGATTCTGGTTGAGAAAAATATACTATTGCATGAGCAATAATTATTGCCAAGTGGCTGGATAGTCTACTCTGGCAACATTTGTTATATGTATATACCCAGAATTATCGCAGCACTGAATGATATGACATGCTTCAAAAGAGTGGTGGGTTTCGAATGCTTGCATTGCCTTCACTAATTGTGTTCTTAGTGTTAATCTCTCTAAGGCAGTGGTTCTCAACCTTCCTAGTGCCGCGACCCTTTAATGCAGTTCCTCATGTTGTGTTGACCCCCCAACCAAAAAATTATTTTCGTTGCTACTTCATAACTGTAATTTTCCTACTATTATGAATCGTAATGTAAATATCTGATATGCAAGATGGTCTTAGACGACCCCTGTGAAGAGGTCACAACCCGCAGGTTGAGAACTGCTGCTCTAAGGCTTCTGTCTCTTCATTATAAAAATGGGACTAATATTTATGTATTAAATAAGACCATGCATGTGATATGCGTAGTTCATTACCTGCAATGTGACAATGGCAATTTCTTTCCCTTCTGAGTTTTATAGGTAAAGAAACCAGCCCAATAAGGCAAAGCCCATTTCTCAAAATTAGCTTGATGGTTGATCACTCTACACGTCAGCATCCAAATCTGATTTAAATCTCTTTTAGGTTAAAGCTGGAGTTAATAAGCATTAGGCTGAACTTGGCAGCATCTGGACCTAGAATCTTTGCTGCACTCTTTTTTATACTGATAGCTTTGGGCAAGTCACTTTGGCTCACTGAGGTTGTCTTGCATCTGAAAATTGAAGTAATAACATCTTCCTTTCAGGGTCATTGTCTGGACCAAATGTGTAGTATCTGGAGCACCAATATCTGGCAAAAGTTTAAGCCCAACAAAACGGCAGCTATTATCATAATCGAGGGTGATTATTTTTTTCTTTCCACAGTGCTATGCTGCCTTTAATGTTCTTTCTCCAATTGGTTTCCAAATTGAAAATTCGTCTCTTTCTGATTTACATCTTGGGAAATGTGAAAGCACCTACAAGGTGGACTCCTTGAGTTGCATTGTTTGATTTTATGGACAAAAGGGAAAACAGAAGGGCATCGACCAAGGAAAGAAGAGAGCGAAGCTTAAAACAAAGTTTATTTATCTCAAATCCTAGATCTGAAGATCAGGAGTTTGAGAATCTGTGTTTTGAGGGGTCTACTTGCTTTATAAAACAGCATCAGTAATAATAACGACTAAAATGTATTGAATCCTTATTAAGTGATACAGTGTTTTACATTTACCATCTTATTTAATTTTTACTAAAATCATATGAGTTAACACCTTTTACTTTTCTAGTTTCATACACTAAAAAAAACAAAAAAACCAGAGACCTATAAAACAGCATGGTTTGGCCATAATGCCACATGGCCGGTAGCATGACAAACCATTTCAGTTTGCCTGAGATTTTTGCTTTTAGCACTGGAATTCCTGTGTGTGGGGAAACCTCACAGTCCCAAGCAAACCAGGATTGTTGTTCACCCTTCCTGTCAGCATCCAAATCTGAATCTCTTTTAAGTTAAAACTGGAACTAATAACAACGAGGTTGAACCACCTTAACAGCTACAGTACCTGCCAGGGTACACGATGCTAGAAAAGAATAGAACACACACTACTTGACCATAACTCGATAAGCTTCACACTTTCATTTTTTCCAAAGACTTAACAGAACTGAGATCAGATGAGCCCTATATAGACATTAGAAATTGATAATAATCTTAGATTGAATGTGGTAATAGAAATTCTAGGCTCTAGTCCGTCACTAATTTCTTAGGCCGTTTTACAGAGTCATTTAGCCTTGCTGGGCTTTCATCTCCTTGGCCATTAAAATACAAAATAAACCTTAAGACCACTTTCCACTCTGAAATGCTCTGATTTTGTAACAACCTATGGCAGATCAATGTTTTTGTGTGATAACAAATCTAGAGATTAGAGAAAGAAAGAAAACATACCCACAATGTAACAGTCTTAGCAATCTTAGTTTTTACATAGGGAAAGTGAGCCTCTGTGTACTTATGAAGTTCTAAGGACCTATCTGCAAAATTAAGCCACATACATGGATAGCTAAAAGCTCAATAGTAAGTTAATAACTTATGTATGAGATTCTTTTATTTAGGATGAATGTAGAAAAGAAAAACAAAGAATGCATCTAGCAAAGCTTTAATAGTACTAAATGTAGTTGACCAAAGGTAACATCTTTTTGGCAGCGTTTAGCTACCCACTCTGGGTGTTATCACTGTAATTGCAAATATACTTTATATGACCCAGATTATCTGGTGAATGATTTAATGTTTATGACATTTTCTTTTAGATAAAACTGCCTCAAGAGGTAACTTTTTTTGAATGAACTGTCTTTATTAAAAATAAAGTTTATGTTTCATCCTCATACATGTATATTATCAGTTTAAACCTAAACTGCCTATAATTACATATGTTTATTTTTTTAATGTTATTTTTATTTATTTTTTATTTCTTTGCAGTTTTTGGCCAGGGCTGGATTTGAACCCACCATCTTCAGCATATGGGGCTGGTGCCTTACTCCTTTGAGCCACAGGCACAACCCACATATGTTTATCTTGATAATATATATTAAAGCAGATACCTATTTTTTCTGAGACAGAGCATCATTTTGTTGCCCTGGGTAGAATGTTGCAGCACCATCACGGCTCACAGCAACCTCAAACTTTTGGGCTCAAGTGATTCTCCCTCAGGCTCCTAGTAGCTGAGAGTACAGGTGCCACCACCAGGTCCAGCTAATTTTTATATTTTTAGTAGAGATGGAGACTTGCCATTATTCTGACTGGTCTCAAACTCCTGAGTTTAAGTAATCCATGTACCTCGACCTCCCAGACTGCCAAGATTACAGGCATGAGCTCCTCTGCCCACCCTAAAGCAGATGTCTATATCCAAACATTTTCCATTCAAAAATAGTATAAGTGGCTTTTTTTTTTTTTTTGGTAGAGACAGGGTCTCACTTTTATCACCCTCGGTAGAGTACCATGGCATCACACAGCTCACAGCAACCGCCAACTCCTGGGCTTAGGCGATTCTCTTGCCTCACCCTCCCAAGTAGCTGGGACTACAGGCACCTGCCACAATGCCTGGCTATTTTTCTGTTTTGCAGTTCGGCCGAGGCTGGGTTTAAACCCACTACCTTCGGTATATGGGGCCGGCGCCCTACTCGCTGAGCCACAGGTGCCACCCATAAGTGGCTTTTTCAAACACCAGATCAATGTGTATCAATTATGCTTAAGACATAAAGAGAAAAACTTTATCAGGTAGAAGCTAAGAGGTTCTGAGAAGAAATTTTAAAATGACCACCACAGCAACATGT
>CAUYON010164675.1:0-12947 GCA_963573935.1 Arctocebus calabarensis | reverse complement strand
CTGCGCGTTCTTACGCGCCTTCTTCCCGGCCATCTCGGCAGGTGCCGCCACGAACGAACTCTGCTGCGGACCCCGGGGTCTCGGTCTCCCAACTCGAGCACCTCGGGCGTCTGCAGGATGCGGAGTGCGCGCGGGCAGCCGGGCGAGACCGGGTGGCTGGACGGGAAAACCGAGAAGCTGCCAAGTGCGCACAGTCGTGCTGGGAACCTCTGCGGTCCCAGGGCCCGGCTCCGCGCTCTGATCTTATAGGGACTTGCCCATGACGTAGGGAAACTTGACTCCGGGGCCGCCCCGCCCCGCGGAGCGTACCCTGGAGCTGGCGCGGGACCGGAGCGGGCGGGCGAGTGCCCCGCCGTGCGCGACCGCCCGGACACGCGCTGGCGCCGGCCCGCGGCGGGGGGCGCGGGGCGCTCGGCGCGCAGGACCCTGCTCGGTCCGAAATTACTTCCTTTCAAAACGGGGGTGGGAGAATTTGGCTTTGAGAACTGCGACCACAGGACCAGTCAGCCGCAGGGGTGGCGGGACATGGGAGTGGCGGGGGAAGGGTTTTTCCAAGGAAGAAAGTTGGGGGTGGGGAGAGACCAGGCGCCTCGTCCTTATTATAAATTGACAATTAGAGATTTCGTTAAGTAAGACGCGGAAAGAGTTCCGAAAGGAAAACTTTTAGAATTTGGAGAGTATGTGTAGCTCCAGGGAAGTGCAGAGAAATTTCATAGCTGCCAAGGATGTGCTAGAGGCCTTGCGAGGCAGTTCCAGGTCCGGGAACAAATTAACACGTCCGAAGAGTTGGGAAGTTGCCTTACACTGAAACCCTGGTGTGAAGCGGGAGAACATTGTGTCGCAGCTGGAAAGGGGTGTGTGTGAGGGAGAGAGAGACGGCAAATGGTTCTGTCCGGCCCCGGGCCCCTGGACAGGACTGGTTTTAAAAAGCAGCTTCCCTCCAGGTATGAGACACTGCTCACTCTGGATGTTTGGAGACACAAAACGACTAGATCATTATCATACAGAAAACGTCCAGATCTTTTGTGGGAGAGATGAGATATGTGGGAACATAAAATTATTTGTGCCATGTTTAGTGGAGCCCATTGTATTATTATGAAGAGGAATTAGGACTAGTTAGGTTTTCAGGGTCGCTTCATGCCAAGGGCTTAGCTTGCATTTTCTCTTTCCCTACTGAAAACAGCTCTTAGAAGCTGGCCTTCTAACTATCATAGCCACTTTACAGGTGCAGAAGCTGAGGTTTATACAAATTCAGTAAATTATCCAAGTTCGCAGAGGCAGCGAGCAATTCTCGCTGAACTCCCGTAGGCCCGCAGAGAGCAAACGCTCTTAACCACGGTAGCTTTCCCAGCAATCTCAATGCCTTAGAATGTGTATTCCTATATTATCTGTGCTGTGTAATGCAGATTGGTTGCTTATAGCTGCATGGACTGCTTAGTAGCATTTGATTTCATTTATATTTATTGCTCTACAAAATGTCTTGTGAAAATTGGGATTGATTACAAATATTTAAAAATTAATAAGAGATGGCATTAAAAGCAAAGATTCTGGCATCTCTTGGAAAATCAGACACTCTTGACAACCTAGGATCCATCTTCCCTAAGTGCAAAGGAAGATGGAAGTGTGAGCCAAGCCGCCCTCTTTAGAGGGAATTTGGGTGCTCCTGTTCATCAGCACTCCCTACTGTTTGCTTTTCTCATTTGCATTATCTGTCCCCAGTAGGCATTTGAGCTTGTTTATTTATCTTAAAACATTCAATCAACACTAACCCCCAAATATTTATCTATGGCTTGCTCCCCTGGAAGATATAGACAATGCTACAAGCATGGAGTAAAACTGCTCTCTCGAGTTTAAAAAACATAGTTCTGAGGCTGTTGTTGGGTGTTTTTGAGCGTGGTACATTCATAGGAATAAGAGGGAACCAAAGTCAAGCATTCTCTCCACACTACACTAGATGCACAGTGGAGACACTGTCTTGAAATCTGTTGTGTCCGACCTGGTTACTCAGAACCACAGTGTCTCTCCCCACAATCATTTTGACAAAATACACTAACTTTCTGATGGCATAAATTAGCAAACTTGTGTTCAAATCATGCACCCTGAAATGCAACCAATAAACTCAGCAAAAGGAAAGCAAATCATAACGTTGTTTACCTACAAAGGGTAGTTAATATTGTCCACATGATCATTATAAAGGGTTGTTGATCTCCTAACCCATACTGGATACAAACTTTAGGCAACCGTGTCTTTTAGGGAATTGCAAATTCAACTTGCAAGAAAGAAGGGGAGGAGAGAAATGGGAGGAGGTGGGCTTCAGAAATGGGTCAAAATCAGCTGGATTATGAAGGATTTTTTAAATCTTTGGATTTGAGAGGGTCAATTCCTATAAAGTCCTTTTTAGAGCTAACGTTCTAGTAAAAGAATTAAAAGCAGAATGTAAAAAGCTTCTCCTAATTGTATATCTCTCTGGAAGGATGTATCATTTTATGTTAGGCTTGCAACAAATGTAAACATGGGGATGTTTTTGCCAAACAAAAACAAGAATAAATATTTATCATGAAGGACTAGAGTTTCCTACTCTATTTAAAGGGGAAAAATAGACTGGTAAAAATGACAGTTTTTTAAAAGATTACTAGATAATCTTTTTTTCAAGAAAAGCTCAAACATAAGGCCTGGGAGTGATAACTCATACCTGTAATCCTAGCACTCTGGGAGACCAAGGCAGGAGATTGCCTGAGCTCAGGAGTTCAAGACCAGCCTGAGTAAGAGTGAAACCCTGTCTCTACTAAAAATAGAAAAAACTGAGGCAAGAGGATCTCTTGAGCGCAAGAGTTTGAGGTTGCTCTGAGGTATGATGCCACGGCCCCTTACCCAGAGCAACAGAGTGAGACTCTGTCTTAAAAAAAAAAAAGTTGGCCGGGCCCAGGGGCTCACGCCTATAATCCCAGCACTTGGATTGCCTGAGCTCACAATTTTGAGATCAGCCTGAGCAAGAGTGTGACCTCATCTCTAAAAAGTAGCTGGTCATTGTGACTGGCACCTGTAGCCCCAGCTACAAGAGAGGCAAGACAATTGCTTGAACCCAGGAGTTTGAGGTTGCTGTGACCAAATGAGACTGTGTCAAAAAAAAAAAATTCAAAAATGATAGTTTGCAAATCTAGCCATGTCTGTTAAAATATATCCATATATATTTTAAAATATATCCTTATATATTTTAAAGAGTGTAAAATATATCCATATATATTTTTATATATGATAAAATATAGAGTGTAAAATATATCCATATATGTTTTTAAAAACACCCCCAACAAACATGATTAGTAACAGAATAATCACATGAGCTTCATATGTTTCATGTAGAAAGCAGGATTTGACAGTTCAACAAGAGGATATGGGATATGAGTGAGGCATATTTAGAGGCAGACTGGGATGAAATACATAGCCCATAAACCCGATTCTGTTTATTCTAATGAAAATGAAATTGTTTTTTCTCTGTACAGCATGTTTGTTAACAGGAAATCAGCCAAATAATTTGAGCCATTAAATGTTTCTTTAAGACAGATGCTGTGCTAGACTCCCTGCCTGAATTTACCCTAGGGGTGGAGAGATTAACACCTTACAAATTTCATTTGAGTATCTCTGTTAAAATGCACATCTGATTCTGGAGCTCTGGTTAGTGCTGAAAATTCTGCATCTTTAATGAGCTCTAGTGATGCTGATGCTTTGAGTCTGTGGATAATTTTGGCCAATGAAAGAGGCCAGAAGGAAGACAGATATTCAAGGCAGAAGCTGAACAGAGATTTGAGGTGCAGAGGGACAAGGAGTGAATAGGAAGAGAAGCCACTGAAAGAATTAGGATGTTGGGCGGCACTTATGGCTCATGAAGTAGAGCGCCAGGCCCATATACTGAAGGTGGCGGGTTCAAACACCGCTTTGGCCGAATTGCAAAACAGAAAAATAGCCGGGCGTTGTGGCAGGCGTTGTGGCGGGTGTTGTGGCGGGCGCCTGTAGTCCCAGCTACTCAGGAAGCTGATGAGGCAAGAGAATTGCCTAAGCCCAGGAGTTGGAGGTTGCTGTGAGCTGTGTGACCCCACCAGGGCACTCTACTGAGGGTGATAAAGTGAGACTCTGTCTCTACAAAAAAAAAAAAAAAGCGAGCGGCGCCCGTAACTCAGTAGGTAGGGCGCCAGCCACATATACTGGGGCTGGCAAGTTCGAACCTGGCTGGGGCCAGCTAAACAACAAAGACAACTGCAACCAAAAAACAGCCAGGTGTTGTGGCATGCTCCTGTAGTCCCAGCTACTTAGGAGGCTGAGGCAAGAGGATCGCTTGAGCCCAAGAGTTTGAAGTTGCTGTGAGCTATGACACCATGCCACTCTACCAGGGGCAAGAAAGTGAGACTCTGTTTCAAAAGAAAAAAAAGTCCCTGGACTAAATCTGAAAGTGAGTAGGTTCTTCATCCCAAATACAGAAGCTAGCAACCCTGAAAGCCCCTGTGCCCACCCACCCATATGGAAATGCAACAGGCCAAACAAACTGTAAACCGGAATTCTGTGGTTATAAACAGGACCATTTTTGTGGTGGTCTCTGGAGAAAGGAAAGAGGTTATAGAGAAAGAGGAAATGAATCACTTTCTGAGCCTGAGCCCTTAAGTGCAAAAACAGGCTGGGGAGAGGGGCTGGGTTAGCTGAGTCATCATCAGTATTTTTTTAAAAAGCCATCTCATGGTGGGGGGACCATGAAAAATCAAATACCTAAATTTATCTTGTTGAATGAAATTCTGGTGGGAAGGAAGCATAGGGGCTTCCCTCTCTTCTGCCAGAGCTCTGGGCTGAGGCAGTCTTGGCTCCATGTCCACCCCTGAGCACACAGTGACTCATAAGAGGCAGAGGAACCCGGGATGCAAGGTGCTGTCAGATTTTGACACTGCTACTGTCTTTATTTATTTATTTATTTTGAGACAGAGTTTCACTCTGTCCCCTGGGTAAAGTGCAATGGCATCATAATTCACAACAACCTGAAACTCTTGGGCTCAAGAGATCTTCTTCAAGCCTCCTAAGTAGGTGGGACTACAGACACCTGCCACAATATCTGGCTAGTTTTCTATTTTTAATAGAGACCAAGTCTCGCTCTTGCTCAGGCAGGTCTCTAACTCCTGAACTCGGGTGGTCCACCAGCCTCAACCTCCCAGAGTACTAGGATTGCAGGCCCCAGCCCCTGGACCTGGCCTACTTTGATTTCTTGATATAGGTATAATAACTACCATAGTTTTAGAGGCAGAAATTCAGATTTGCTCTGCCACCTGAAGCCCAACAAATTCTTAGGCAAAGGACTTGCTTACCTAGACCCCTGTTAACCCATCTGTCAAATTTGTCTTGGTTATCTTAACTCAGTACTTACTTCCTCAGTATGAGAAAAGATTGAATAGTGAGAGAGTAGATATAGAAGTTTATTATAAATTGTAAAGTAATGCACACATGTGGTTTACTAATATATTACTAGGACAGAAGTTTGGTCAATTAGGATGTGATTATAAAGCTGTAATTGTAACTGATAAAATACCGGAGTACCAAAAAAGCAAAAAAAGTGACCTCATGGCAAACTGCAAGGTGGTTGGTGGGCAGAAGTGGGTGACATGGCTACTTTTTATTATACATTCTTCTATGGCTTTTGAATATTTTAATACATGTGTTCATGACAATTGCTGGAAGAGTTTGCAAGTAAAATTCAAAAGTATGTGGACCCAGCAATTTCCTTCCCAAGTAAACGTCGAATAGAAATGAGGGGGGTGCTGCAATGGAGGCGAAGGAGGCCGAGCTGTTGCCGCCTCAGGCTGGGACAGCAGCCGAGGAAAAAAGCCGCATCGCTCGGCCGCTGTCCCCGCCTGCGCGGGAGCCGGAGCACAGGCCGAGATCTGCGCTGTCGCCCGCCGGGCCTTGGCGGTGTGATCGCGTCTCCCAGCCGCCCGCCGTGTCGCCGCTGCTGGGCGCAGGGACTACGCGGAGCCCCAGCCGCCGGCTTCTTGGCTGGACGCAGGTGCGCTGGAGCTGCCGCGGCACGTGTGAAGTTTCCCTGCCAGGGCTCCCCAAGAGCCACCAGCCCTCATTGGCTCGACCCCTTACTCCGACAGTCAACCCCGGGCCACAGGCGCTGAGCAGGCACGTGGGAGCCGAGGCCCAGCGACCAGGCCCCAGGACCACGCCGAGAAGACCGAGGCTCCGCGGCCCCCGCCACCTGCATGCCCAGGATTGCCGAGGCCGGGGTTGCTCTGGGTGGTAACTGCAACGGGAACAGCCACAAGCTCTTCACCAAGAGTGGCGCAAAAGCATGGTAATCTTCCACCTGGGACAGATCTTGCATGATTATTACCACTTCTTACCAGTGCTTATTACCACAGCTTGTTACCATAGCTTATTACCACAGCTTACCAGTGGTGAAGCTGTCTGTGGCCTCACTGCCACAACCAGCTGCAGAGAGAACCTCAAGTACAGTGACTGGAGCAGCCGATGGCAAAGCTCTCACTCTGTCCCCCTCGGTAGAGTGCAGTGACATCACAGCTCACAGCAACCTCAAACTCCTGGGCTCAAGTGATCTTCCTGTCTTCCTGACTCAGCCTCCCCCCCTCCACCATAGCTGGGACTGCAGGTGCCCACTGTGGCATCTGCCAGTTGAGATGGGGGTCTCACTCTTGCTCAGGCTGGTCTCCAACTCCTGAGCTCAAGCAATCCACCTGCCTCAGCCCCAGAGTGCTAGGATAACAGGCATGAGCCACCATACTCCTCCATTTAGTTTGGGGATCTCAGGAGCTGTTTGAGGATGATATTTCACTTTGTGATTATTTCACTTTAGATGCTGCTGATTTTTTGTTGTTTTTTTTTTTTTTTGGTATTTTTAACAGCATTAGCAGCTGGACCACCCACCTAGCTCCTCCCCTGGTGCTGGGGTGTAGGGGTTACAGCATGTTGTTGAGGAACCAAGAGAAGCTAAACCCCAAGTCCTGAAGAGGCAGGCCAGCCAGACAGGTGGGCTCCAGTAAAAAGGGGTCAGCTGGGAGGGGCAAATTGACATCTGTGATTCATATGGTGTTCATTATACCAAGGGCTCATGGGTCATGGCTCACGTAGTGCCAGGGGTGGACAGGAGGTGGCACAGAGCCCTTTCCAACACTATGCCCTGGGGGATCTGTCAGGCCCCCACAGATCCCCTCTTTTTCACTCCTCCCATTAGGACAATCTGTCCCCTCCCATCTGGGAGTCCTCTTTTCCTTTCTCTTCCCTAGCCAGTTCCCTAGCTACCAGACCTAGCCACCTGCCCAGGGGTGCCCCTCCCCTCCCATCCCCCTTCCCTCATAACCAACCCAGCTGGTTTTATAAGATACTTGGTTGCTGCAGGATGCATTTTTTCTTGTAATTTATTTATTTATTTATTTAATTTGAGACAGTCTCACTTGGTCACCCTTGGTAGGGTACAGTGGCATCTTAGCTCAGACCAACCTCAAACACTTAGGTTCAAGTGATTCTCTTGCCTCCGCCTCCCATGTAGCTGGGACTACAGGTGCCCACCACAACTCCTGGCTATTTTCTAAGAGACAGGATCTTGCTCTTAATCAGGTTGTTCTCTAACTCAGGAGCTTAGGCAATCCACCCGCCTCAGCCTCCCAAGTGCTGGGATTACAGGCGTGAACCATCTGCCTGGCCCTTTTTCTTGTAATTGAAACAGACCCTGAAGGCAGCGCCTGTGGCTCAAAGGAGTAGGGCGCTGGCCCCATATACCAAAGGTGGTGAGTTCAAACCCGACCCAGCCAAAAGCTGCAAAAGAAAAAAAGTAAAAAAATAAAAAATAAACGGGTCCCATATTGTTGGTTCTACTTAATGAACATGGGATAGTTTTACAGTTTTTAAAGTAATTAAACTTGCAGACTATGCAAACCAAAAAATAAAAAATTAGGCCAGACTCAGTGGCTCACACCTGTAATCCTACCACTCTGGGAGGCCAAGGTGGGTGGATCTCTTCACTCAGGAGTTCCAGACCAGCCTGAGCAACAGCTACACTCTGTCTCTAAAAAGAGCAGGGCTGGCTCGGCGCCTGTGGCTCAAGCAACTAAGGCGCTAGCCACATACACCTGAGCAGGCGGCCCGCCAAACAACAATGACGGCTGCAACCAAAAAAAAAAAAAAAATGGCCGGCAATGTGGCAGGCACCTGTAGTCCCAGCTACTTGGGAGGCAGAGGCAGGAGACTCGCTTGAGCCCAGGAATTGGAAGTTGCTGTGAGCTGTGATGCCACTGCACTCTATCCAGGGTGACAGCTTGAGGCTCTGTCTCAAAAATAAAGAAATAAAAATAGCAGGGCTTTGTGGCAGGGCCTATAATTCCAGCTATTCGGGAGGCTGAGGCAGAGGGATCACTTGAGCCCAAGAGTTTGAGGTTGCTGTGAGCTATGATGCCACCGAACTCTACTGAGGGTGACAAAGTGAGACTTTGTCTCAAATAAATAAATAAATAATGTTTAAAAAAATAAAAGGCACATACAAGAATGTCCATAGCAGTCTAGGCATGGTGGCCCACACCTGTGATCCTAGCACTCTGGGAGGTGGGTGGATTGCTTGAGCTCACAGGTTAGAGACCAGCCTGAGCAAGAGCAAGACTCGACCTCTAAAACTGGCTGGGAGGCTCAGCGCCTGTGGCTCAGTAGCTAGGGTGCCAGGCACATACACTGGAGCTGGCGGGTTCAAATCCAGCCCGGGCCTGGCAAACAACGACAACTACAACCAAAAAATAGCTGGACACTGTGGCAGGTGCCTGTAGTCTCAGCTACTTGGGAGGCTGAGGCAAGAGAATTCTTAAACCCAAGAGTTTGAGGTCACTGTGAGCTGTGACACAACGGCACTCTATCTAGGGCGACTGCTTGGGACTCTGTCTCAAAAAATGAAAAAATGAAAAAAAAAAACTGGCTGGGAGTTGTGGCAGGTGCCTGCAGTCCCGGCTATGGGGGAGGTTGAGGCAAAAGGATGGCTTGAGCCTAAGAGTTGGAGGTTGCTGTGAGCTATGATGCCATGGCACTCTACCAAAAGTGACAAAGTGAGACTCTGTCTTAAAAATAAATAAATAAATAAATAAATAAATAAATAAATAAAATAATTCCCTGTCTTTTTTCTTTTAATTTTTTGTAGAGTTGGGGTCTCACTAGTTTGCCTAGACTGGTCTTGGACTCCCAGCCTCCAGCTGGCCTGCCACCTCAACCTGCTAACGTGCTAGGATAACAAGTGTGAACCACTGCACCTGGCCAGTTCTCCATCCTTATCTCTATTCCTTGTTTTCTTTCTTCATAATGTACCAGAAATTGTAGCTGCTTCATTTACTGGGGTTGGTACTTGAATCTGAATTCCTTGACTAGACTGTAAACTCCATCATGTGAAGGTCCCGTTTTTTGTCTCTAGCTCCTCTCCTGCACCAAGCATGCAGGAAGTGCTCAACAGACTTTTTTGTGTGTGTGAGACAGTCTCTCTATGTTGCTGTCTAGAGTGCTGTGGCATCACAGCTCACAGCAACCTCAAATTCTTGGGCTTAAGTGGTTCTCTTGCCTCAGCCTCCCAAGTAGTTGGGAGAATAGGCACCTGCCACGTGCCCGACTTTTTTTGTTGTAGTTGTCATTGTTGTTTAGCAGGCCCAGGCCGGGTTCCAATCCATCAGCCCTCGTGTATTTGGCTGGTGCCCTAACCACTGACCTACGGGAACCGAGCCAGACAACTATTTTTTAATTTTTAACTTTTATTTATTTTTGAGACAGTCACACTCTGTTGCCCTGGGTAGAGTACCATGGCATCATCATAGCTCACAGCAACCTCAAACGCTTGGGCTCAAACCATCCTCTTGCCTTAGTTTTTCTATATTTAGTAGACACAGGGTCTTGTGATGCTCAGGCTAGTCTAGAACTTCTGAGCTCAGGCAGTCTTTCCCCCATCACCCCCCGTCTCCCAGGGGTGCTAGGATTACAGGCGTGAGCTATCACGCCCAGCCAACCGATGACTAATAACATTTCAAGTAGGTTGTTTGTAATTAGTGACAACAAATCACAAATTAACCAATCACACAGGAAACCAACAGGGCAGTGGTGGCAGCCTAACTCTGCCTTCTGAGTGCGAGCAAAGAGCTCCTCCTCTTGGGCCATGGTGTCCTCCTGTGAAAATAAAAGTACAGGCTGATTACTTGCTGGCTAAATTTCCTCCATTCTAATTCCCACTCACTAAATTAAACTAATTTACAACAATGTGTGAATGGCTGAGGGCTTATTACCATTCCCAGAGGGGGTTGCATTTTAAAAAGATAATGTTCCACATTAATCTCTATGATTTAGGCTATCCGAGGCAGGATGAGTGCAAACAGTGGAACTGATTGGTGAGAGATAATTTTCCTCAAGGGCAATTAAACCTGAGCTTCTGCTGGGGTGAATCAGCTTTCCTAATAGTTCCTGCTTTTCTCAGCTTCTTCCTCTCCCCTTATTTTAAATGAGACTTCAAAAGCATCAAGTGCTTTTTTTTTTTTTTAAACTATTTCCTGCCCCTCCTTCTCTTCCCAACTGCTATGTAAGAATGGCCACAGGGCTTTTGTGGTGGTCAACATAGTTTTCAATCGGGCGAGGAAGACAGCGGGTTGTCCAATGTTGTCTGTTCCTGGTGATTCTGGTTTCTCTTAACCACAGGGTTTCTAACTTTCTGTTTCCAAGTGTGGGGCTCTACCCAGGCTGGCAGACAGGGAACTAACTATGCTTTTGTGTATGGGGCAGTAATTCTCTCTCTCTCTCTGCCTTCTAGTTATTCATCCTGTTATCTTTCTGAAACTCAAAGGGTCCTACAGGGAAAATTGGTGTCTGGGCAGGGACAAAGGTTGGCTCGAAGAACAAACATAGACAGGAAACACTTGGTATTAATAACAACATTGGTCAGAGCCCAGCAATCCATCATAGAATTTGCCCTGGGTTCCCAGAATGGCTCTGTGTCATCTTTAGTTGTTTTGATCCAGCTGTCATAGAATCTGTAACTGTGGGGGTTCCCCTCTCTACCGCTGTTCTCTTCAACACACACACACACACACACACACACACACACACACGCCCATCCATCTCTAATCTGAATCCTCCAGAACTCCAGCCAAGGGCCGGATAGTCCGCCCAGCTGATCCTAACTCCTGACGAACGTGAGGGTACATTTTGTGTCTTCACAGGGTCCGCCCTTGTTTTTTCCTTTGGCTATCATTTTCCTCCTGGCAGCTGGGCGTTGGGGTGGCCTCCTTTGATGCCTGGGTCATAACTAACCCAGAAGGATGTTGCTGTCAGGCCTTGTGGGTACCTGCATCCCTCTCGCCAGCACCAAAGTGACAATGGAACGGCTTTGGTCATTGTTTCTGCAGCCAGTGCTCCTTTTCATCTTAACCTCAAAACTCTCTACCCTAAGGGTTTATTACCAGAGGAATTTATTCAAATAAACAGCTGCTAAACCAAAATGTCCTAGATTCCCAGGTACAGAATGGAGCCTCTTTCTTTAACCTCAATTTCCAGGGATCCAGGCAATCGCCAGTGGCATCACACTGAATGACAGAAATCTAAGAAAAGACAGGAAATTTAAATATAAAAGAGATTCATCAGGGCAGCACCTGTGGCTCAAAGGCGTAGGGCGCCAGCCCTATATACTGGAGCTGGTGGGTTCAAACCCAGCCCCATCCAAAAAAAAAAAAAAAAATGCAAACAAAGAAAAATAAATAAAATAAAAGGAGATTCATCAGTGTCTTGTGAATTAGGAAAGAATCATATTCCCCTCTCTTGATTATTATTATTATTATTTTTTGGCAGTTTTCTTTTTTTAGCCGGGGCTGGGTTTCAACCCACTACCTCCGGCATATAGAGCCAGTGCCCCACTCCTTTGATCCACAGGCACCGCCCCATCCATTGATGTTTTTTAAGAAAAGAAGATCCTATGGCTCAGCGCCTGCAGCTCGATGGTAAGGGCTTGGGCTTGGTGGGTTTGAACCCCGCCAGGGCCTGCTAAACAACAGTGACAACTACAACAAAAAAATAGCCACACGTTGTGGTGAGGGCCTGTAGTCCAAGCTACTTGGGCGGCTGAAGCAAGAGAATTACTAAAGCCCAATACTTTGAGGTTGCTGTTGAGCTGTGAGCTGTGACACCACAGCACTCTACCAAGGGCAACACAGTGAGACTGTCTCGAGAAAAGAAAAAGAAAAGAAAATCTCATATACAGGACAGTGCCTGTGGCTCATTGAGTAGGGCGCCGGCCCCATATACCAAAAGTGGTGGGTTCAAACACCCCTTGGCCGAATTGCAAAATAGAAGAATAGCTGGGCCTTGTGGCTGGTGCCTGTAGTCCCAGCTACTTGGGAGACTGAGGCTAGAGAATCACCTAAGCCCGGGAGTTGGAGGTTGCTGTGAGCTGTGTGACGCCACGGTACTCTACCGAGGGGGATTAAGTGAGACTCTGTCTCTACAGAAAAAAAAACAAAATCCCATATACAGACTGTACTTACCTTTCATGGCAGAGCTTGCCTCATACATTTTTCCCTCCAGAGCAAAACTAAACTCTCTAGTTCTGGGTTGAGCTAACTCATTGCTACCATACCTACTCAATATGAGAAGTTGATCAAGAACTTCTGCATTGGCTCAGCGCCTGTGGCTCAGCAGGCTAAAGCGCCAGCCATGTAAACCTGAGCTGGCGGGTTCGAATCCAGCCTGGGCCTGCCAACCAACAATGACAGCTGCAACCCAAACAAAAATAGCTGGGCGTTGTGGCAGGCGCCTGTAGTCCCAGCTACTTGGGAGGCAGAGGCAGGAGACTCGCTTGAGCCCAGGAATTGGAGGTTGCTGTGAGCTGTAATGCCAGGACACTCTACCCAGGGCGACAGCTTGAGGCTCTGTCTCAAAAAAAAAAAAAAAAA
>CAUYON010164670.1:0-12909 GCA_963573935.1 Arctocebus calabarensis | reverse complement strand
AGACAGAGTCTCACTTTATCGCCCTGGGTAGAGTGCCGTGGCGTCACACTGCTCACAGCAACCTCCAGCTCCTGGGCTTAAGCAATTCTCTTGCCTCAGCCTCCCAAGTAGCTGGGACTACAGGCGCCCGCCACAGCGCCCGGCTATTTTTTTGTTTTTGCAGTTCGGCCAAGGCCAGGCTTGAACCCGCCACCTTCGGTATATGGGGCCGGCGCCCTACTCGCTGAGCCACAGGAGCCGCCCAATATTTCTTACTTTTATTTATTATATATTTAAAGTTTCTTTAAAAATAATTTGTATCTCAACTGTGTATCTTTAAGGCAAAGTTACTTTTGAAAACATTAATGCTTCAAAACTTAGACTAAAAAGTACTTTGTATGATCTATTAACAAAGCATATTATTTCTTTGAAAATGTTGGTTTTATTCCCTGATTTTGTCCTTATCTTTGGGAGACTCACTACCCAATGGACTTACAAAAAAAAAAAATTAAGAACAATAAAGCCTTTACCATGGTCAAAATCATTACATTTATTAACCAAAATTTCACCTTTCTATTTCAACATGTTTTCAGGTTAATATGCTATGATTCTTCTACATGGACTTATACATTTCCTATGAGCTCATCAGACATAAAGGCATATTTTATATAATAAATATAAGCAATACAGCTTGTTGTTTGGGAAAAGGGTGTATTGCTGAAAGCTTGTGGCTGAGCCCCTGCTTGGTGAGGTGAGAGGGGCTGTGGTCTGCAGGGTCTTTTCACTTGGCTTCACTTCTGCCTGCTCCTGTAAACATGAACCACAGTTCAGGACTGTGTAGTTTTTCAGAAAGCACGTTTGCATATTTGTGACATTGACAGATGTTTCTATATTTTTGTTTTTAATTGTACATGTAAGCTGATGTGTTGCTGCTTAAATGTTTGTCAATAGTTGCCCAGTTTTGAATTCCTGCGCCAGTGGGTTGATGCATTGGATTCCATTTTCTTCCAGCCCATTCCTAGAGCTGATTTTATTTCCCCATCAAAATGCAATTTTCTTTGACTCTGTCACTTGGCATTTAAGTCATTTTACAATTGCAGCAATTTGAAAGTCTCCAAACATGGAATGAAAATCTTTTAAAAATTATACCTAGGTTATTATTTTTAAAAGAACAAGACAGATTTCCCCTGATGTTTGACTATAGCTCTATATTCATCATAGTTTTGTGTAGAAAGGAAGAAGAATGGCAATTCATTGGAGTTGTTCATTTACTATCCCAGACTCAAGGCCATGGACTGTAGTGCTGCTGTAACAAAATCGCTTCCTCTGTGTTACAATATGAGCTATTGAAAAGATGTGATGGAATCAGGGTTCTCATATTCAGTTGGAAGAAATCAATTTCATTACTTCAGCTTTCAAGGTGATTTGATGTAACTGATCCCTTCTTTATGATGACAGACTCTTACCACTTTTTCTTGTCAAATGTCACGGTAAATAAATACAGAAGCAGTGTTGCTGAATAAAACAGCTATTAGACTATTTCTGCAGTATAGTGAATTTTTACCTATATGACACTGTGGCATGGTACATGTGGAAAAATGTTAAATCATGATGTCTGCAATAAAATTTACAAACTGGATTGTTTACTGAAAAGGGACGTTAAGATATGGATATAGAGAGTGATTCTGTTTTTAGGTATTGATAACCATTTAGATTATATTTTATAATTATGACATCTATTTTATATATTTTATAATTATAATAAAGTAGAATACTACTTAGGCAATACAGTTAATTCACAAAAAGATATGCAGAGAAGATATTTTTAATTACCTTTTACTTTCATAGAACACACCATCATTTTTAATATTCTACCACATTATTCAACCTGTGACAAATCTTTTAAATCAGACTATCATCTCCATTTTTACAGATTAAAAAACAAAATCCTAGGATTAAATAAAAAATACAAATCTGAGATTGCATATGTAAGAAGTGCAGAGTGTCTCCTTAATCCAG
This sequence comes from Arctocebus calabarensis, assembly GCA_963573935.1. Lineage (NCBI taxonomy): Eukaryota > Metazoa > Chordata > Mammalia > Primates > Lorisidae > Arctocebus > Arctocebus calabarensis. Next base: position 10,911 of record CAUYON010164670.1, on the reverse strand, counting down.
GTGGAGTGTTCCTTAGCATTTGGTGGGTTCTATATTCCATATCATAAATAGCACTGCTACCGAAGAATTAGAATTTGGCAAGAATACAATCCATGAAAACAGCAGCATGGAGAATGGACATCACCAGCTTGTGACCCTGGCTGTCCCATTCATTGAAAGGGTGACTCTATATGTCATCAGCAAGTGCAGAACAGAAGTCCTCTCTGCCACTGCTCTTCCTTCACCACCGAGTGCTGCTTCCTCGTCTCGGTCTGTTGACACCCAGTCTTTCTGCTTCCCGTCAGGCACCGTGCTGCGGCCACGTGGACAGGGGTGATCGCTGTGCTGTCAGCAGCCACAGTTCCCATCCAGGCATCAAGGCCCATCTCACAGCAGCAGGTTTCTGAATTATGGGGCCGAATCTTCCGCTAGTCACTGATATTTTGGGCTTCAGTTTCCTTATTTGGAAGATGAAGAAGCTTTAAATCTCAAAAGCAGAGGGTTATTTTTGAAACAGATTGAGATACTGCATATAGGAATTATGAAAATTATAAAATGAAATAATTTTAGTAAAGTAGTCCAAAATTGCTGAATCTTGAAATGGCTGAACATTCCAACATGATTTTAGGGAAGGCACGTGCTTATTTGCCATCACTATTTTCAGAATCTTACAGCACGTGCCCAGTGCACGGTGGCATGGACACTCTTCGTTGGGCTTCCAAAGTGCAATGCTATTTTCCACTTGTTCTCTCAACATTTGTTCAGTCATCCTATATTGAACCTTTCGTGTTGCTGAACAATCCTGGGGACATTAGGCCGAGCCCTGAGCCTTGTTTTCCAGGTATCGGGTGGGTTAGTCAGAGGCAGGGGCTCTAAACCCAGCGGTGATAGAACTCTCAGGTGCCCTAAGGCATCTTGACCCAGTTTGAAAGATTGGGTGAAACGCTCCCGGGAAGATGACTAAGTGGTCCCCAAACCACCGCACAATCTGCTTTCCCAGCTCACCCAGGCAAATTTGGTTTCAGCCGCATTCGTGCAGTGCGGTTGACTGGACTGTGATTGAGGGACGTGAAGGGTGGGCGACGGGCAGGACATGATTAGACGGCAGTGTCAGTAGAATCACCCGGGCAATAGCATGAAGATAAATTGGAGGGAATCAATGTGTTTGGGAAGCCAGTTCGGTTGTTATCGCAGTTTCCCAGGCAAAAAAATTGGCAGAGAACTTAACCAGGTAAATGGTGAGATAGGCCGAGTTTCAAAGACTTTTTGAAGACAAATGGACTAAATTATACTAAAGTATCGAACAAGGCCAGGTGCAGACGACATGTTTCTGGGAGGGATGGGAAGTGAAAGATACCGTTTTCTTACTTTCCTAACATTTTCCCCTTTTCTCTATATTAAAAAAAATTAAAAATATATTGCAGATACAGTATAGATGTAGTATATATACTCTTGTACATCTTATAAATATGTAATATATGTTTATATGTATAATTTTATATCCTATAGAAATATGCATGTATACAGTACCCATGTAGATTATACTATATATTATATATGTGTATTATTTGTGTATATATAAGTGTGTAAAGTGGATATTCTTAAATATTATATATGCATTACTTCCAATAAAAAGTATATTGTTAAATATTTTAATGTGTTAACATTTAGGAATTTATTAGTATGTCTTCCTCTCACACGATTTATTAGCAAGACTTGTAACTTGATGAAAAGCGGGCACCTCTACAGGAGCCTATTTCTGGAGCTCATGTGTACTTCCATGAAAGCCCTTTGAATATGGCCAATATGACAAGAAAATATGATTTATTCATTAGATACAGCATTACTGTCATTATTATATAATTTAGTAGCACAGCCTTTTCTCTCCTTTCCTTCCTTCCAGCTACCAGCTCACTCCTCCAAAAGATTGATTTCCTAAATCTGCTGGAAAAGATTATTGAAAATGAAAATCACTTGCTTCTAACGGCTAATGCAGTGGACGCGGCTGGCAGGTGCTCTCACCGTGCCGAGCAGTTACCTGTGGTTTCATGTTATACACATACACTTGATCTTTTGTAGCGTAGGAGAATTTTCCAAAGTATACTGCTTCACACAGGTTTTACCTTAAATTGCTAAGCTTATTTATGTAATGAATTTGAATACCAAGGGAGCATCTCTTTAGGTAACATGAGGAGTCATGACAAACCACTTCTATTCTCAATTTTCATCTCTAAACTGGAAAAATAACTCCTTCACAGGTTTGATATGAAGGAATTACTGGAGATATTGTTTGCGGAGTTTCTTAGAACAGAGATAAATAATATTGCAAGTGTTCCTGATATTACAACTCAGAGTGATAGAATTGGGGTTATCTTTCGAATTATTATTGTATTATTTTTTGATGGAATTTAACTTAGAAAAACCTTTCAGCGCATGCATGCAAAGCTTGCCATCTTAAGAGTTCTATATTAAGAAAGGAAAGGTTGAGTTTAAAAATATAAACTTTAGAAAAGTGAGTCACAGAAGTTTTTGCTTTCCTTAAATTAATTCTTACATCTATAACCCCAAATCTATGCTGCAGCAAGCAACAGGCCATTATGATCCTAGTTAACATGCAATCAGACATTATCTGGCCCTCAAGTAACCAGAAAGCTCACATAATTATATTGGTGTGAGAATTTTGTGACACAGACTGTGAACTGCTTCTGGGTTTAGCATGATAGATACTGTTTTGCTTTCCTTTTTAACAAAATTGAATGAGTTTCCTCTAAATATGGGTTCACTGTCTTTGTGACTTCCTTAGTTCTTATGTCCAACTATTTTGCCCTTACATTTCATCTGTTTCCCTTTATTTGAGTCTCTGGTTCCAGATATAGATGAAGGGAAATGTCGTAGGGTCAGCATAGTATCGATAGTTCTTGATATTACCATCTGGGTTTTGGGAAATTACAATCCAGTTATTCTAAACCATAAGGAAAGGATACCGGACTGTTTCAGACCACAGAAATGTTTACTGGGTTATGTCACTAATAAAATGAAGTTCATAAGCCCCGGAACATCAGTCTAATGATGATTTCACGAGGATGATAAATGCCTCATCACATTAACACGTAGAGGGACGGGGGACGGATCATTCTCTTTATTCCTACTTGTTCAACTGTTGATAGTGGGACGTATTCTAAGGAAGGAAGTTCAAGGAGCTTCAGGAACAAAGTCTTAGAGCAGTTGAGAAGGAGCTGAGTCCCAAGAAACCTCGAGAAGTACAGGTGAAATGACTTACCCAGGAGACTGAGCAAGTGCCCGGTGACATGGGAACAGTCAGGGTCTCATCACGGAGTACCACAGTCAAACGATCCGGGGGTGTTTCCTTCTCCTTCACAACAAGAAGCCTTTTTTGCAGCCCATTTTGTGCATTAGCCCTCTGAGCTTAACGCTCTGCGCTTTCTTTTGTGACTTTATGTGGTTTGTCATTCTTTGGCGGGCTTCTCCTCAAGTCTTCATCCTGTCTTTCTGCTCAGAGGTTCCTACTTAGCACAGAAGCAAACTGTGAAATGGGAACGTGTTGTTAGTCACTCCTCCTGATTGCTTCGGGGGAGGATAGCAAATGGAACTGTGATTCTGAAAGCCATCTTACTGGTTGTCCTGGAAGGAATGTGTCTGGAAAAAAATAAATAACACCTCCTTCTACCCAAGAATGATTATTTTGGCTCCACCCAGGGACTCTGAGATGGCAAGAGTGCCACAGCATGCCACTCGCGGGGCGCGTGCTTCCCAGTGAGTAGAACACAGGTCAGCGGGAGGTAGGTGGCCAAAGAGAACATGCAGCCAAGGTTATGCCTGTTCCTTTCCCTCCAGGTAGAACGGCTGCAGAAGCCTCCCCGCTCCCTCCCCTTTCAGTCACTGTATAAAAATTGGTCTTTAATTTGCTTTCAATGTAGAACATTGAGGTGAGGGCCACGAGGACTGGACTAGCTACCAAACAGTTAAGGAAAACAGAAGAAGGACCCCCCCGAGTGGGCATTATTACATGGAAGTACGTCCTGGATTGTTTGATGGCCTCCACATTCACTCTGTGCTTTAGTACATGCTATAAAACTTACATCGAATGTTTTCTGTTGAAGTATCACAGCATTTTTTTTTCTTTCCATTCAGAACGTTAAATTCAGCCCACGGTGTGATTATCAGAGAAAGCAGATGAGGTGAGACTAAATTCTCGCTATTCCTGGCTAAGGCATGGACTTTCTGTAGAACCTCATGAATCCGAGGGTCTCAGTTTTCTAACTTACAGAAGCAGATATTGGGGGTTGGAACAGTCTGTAATCTTACGTGAATGATTATGTGTGATCACATTTTGATAGTACCTTGGTGGCTCAGGGAATGCTATAGATCAGGTTTTTAAAGACCATTCAGAAAACCCCTTCATACTTTGACTTTTACTTGGACACCATTGTTTTCTTACCCTGTTCACATAAAAATATACTATTTGTACGTAAAATAGATTTCACACTCATGTCAGAAACTAAGAATGTGGAAAACAGTGTGATGTCACTGCCTGTGCAGTGACCATGTGCTAACTCAGTCTACGGTGCAATATGCTTGATCCCATTGGAGAAAATGGGGTTTGGATAAGAAAACATGCATTTAAAATAACAAATGCATTGGATGTTCCACCCTAATTTAAAATAAGTAGTCTATTTAAGGAAATGTTATCTTTGAAAACATTTCTCCTTACATATTTGAGTCATTTCTCTTTTATTAAACATAATAAAACATAATAGCGACTGCCTCTTTTGAGTGGATCGACAGTGTAGTGCTGTATTACGAAGACTATACTTTCTTTTATTCTCTTGTCTGAAATCATGCAGTCCTAGCACTTCTACTGACATAACATTTTAGAACTGTTGAGAAGTTAGACCAAGTTTATTTCCTTGCAACCCTTCGAGTTATGATGAGGAAAGAAAAACAGCAGCGGGACACAGGGACTCGGGGCTTCAGCTAGAGTGCGTTGCTCGGTCATTGTCAGGGGAACCCAGGGTCACACTCCCTTGAACTCTGCGTGTTGCTTTTCTGCCAGTTCCGACAGAGATTTCTAGTTTACTCTTTGTGAATTCAAGTGGTGTTTTGAAAGAAAGAGATTGAAAATGCACATTCCAGGGTGTATTTATCTTCAGTTAAAAGTTTAAGAAGATAGGCATTCATTTTCTCTCCGAGCACTAGAGCAATCTTGTGGAAAATATATGGAGAATACTGATTATTGCCAAAGTGTCCAAGGTAGATGCAAAGGCAGTCTTCAACAATTAGAGGGCCATTAACTTAGGCTATACCATGAATTATTAAAAATGATAAATTTTGAGTTTTAGAAAAAATCATTGTCTTTATACCAAATTATGAGGATTCTACTGATGATTGTATCATGGGTTATGAATCGAGATTTAAAGAAAGAGTAAGAAAGAGTAAACATTTAATGGGTTGCACCTGTGGCTCAGTGAGTAGGGTGCCAGCCCCATATACCGAGGGTGGGGGTTTCAAACCCGGCCCTGGCCAAACTGCAACAAAAAAATAGCCAGGCGTTGTGGCAGGCGCCTGTAGTCCTAGCTGCCTGGGAGGCCGAGGCAAGAGAATTACCTAGGCCCAGGAATTGGAGGTTGCTGTGAGCTGTGTGATGCCACGGCACTCTACTGAGGGCGATAAAGTGAGACTCTTGTTTCTAAAAAAAAAAAAAAAGAAAAGAAAAGAAAAAAAGAAAGAGTAAACATTTAGAATAAATTAAACCTGTTTATTAGGTGCTACTATTTGATAAATATTCTATGCAACACTCAGAATACTTAAGATTCTTTCAGTGAAATCTTTATCACCTCATTGGACTTTATATTCTGACATGGAAGCTTAATATTCGACTTTATGTGCTCTTTTTAAAAGAATATTTACATGTCTTGAGTCTCCACTGTGTGTCTGGGGATTTCTAAGTGAAGGGTGAGATAGGTTAGAAACTGGTTACAGAGAAAAACCATTAGCATATGATAAGTTAGCTCAAAGTGAACCGCTGGAAAATACAGAAAAGATTGCAAATTGATGCATGATTGACAGGCAAGTAAGGAATGTGGAAAACATGATATAAATTGTGCTGCGGAACTATGCGTTCTATTCGAAGAAACTTAGTAACTATCTCTTTTGATCATGTTTTCTGTGCATTTGGTTTGTAAATCCTAGTTCCTCTCGCTCTCTCTTCCTCCTCACTCATACCTGCTAACTTCTGCAGTTCTAGAGACAGGGCTTTTCACTTCCTTGTTTTGTTTCTAATCCTATCTAAAGGGCAGACTGCATGCCAACATATTAAGCCTCTGGGTTTGATATTTGTTGCATTTCTTTTCAAGAGCAAGAATCCTCTTTATTACCCGCCATCACGTGCCTGGTCCCAGATATATTTCAGGCGCTCAATAATTTCGACACTGCCCCTGAGTGCAAAAACTGTGTCTCCCTTCATTGTGTAGCTTCCATGTGTCATGAAATGGGTCATGGTTAGCACAGCTCCAGATCTCTCCAAAATATTACTGAGGAAGAAATTAAAGTAGCATTCGATTCTTTTCTATGACTTAATGCAAAGAACTGTCCCTTCGGTATGCATTTCGTGGAATTCTTTTATTTTGAACACGTTCACCGTCTAGTGCAAGTATTTTCCCATTTTTATGAGTCTGTCCAGATGTTGTTGGCATAAGGTGCAAGTGGTTCTGGGTAGCCCATGTTTGGATCCCCTGTGGAATACTGCGTGTTAGGCTGCACAGCCAGTCCTCGGCACCGGGGCTTGCCTCTGTCATGTTCCTTCCATCTGTTGGTTTCTAACAAATACTCTCCCCGGCCCAGGACAAGAGCCCAGGGCTTCAGTTACAGGGGATAGGAAGGGAATAGGAAACTGCCTTAGGTTGAGACTAACGGGCAGAGTGCATGCCGACGTGTTAAGCCTCTGGGTTTGACAATTCGTTGCATTTTTATTCAAGAGTAAGGATCCTCTTTATCACCCGCCCGTCACACAGTCCCAGGCACATTTCAGGTGCTCAATTTCAGAGTGCAGCCTTTGCGTGTCTTTCCCATAGAAACCAGCGATTATTCAAAGGCTACGTGACTTTGTACGGCAACTCAAGGGCAGGAAGTCACAGACAGGGATGTCACTGTTTCCAGGTACTGGGGTTCAACACGCGGGCTTACCTGCGCAGAAGGACAGCATACTCTGCCTGACGTCTCATACCTAGCAGCTTCTCTGTTTCCTGCTATATTGTGATAATTACTTAAAATGGTGACCACGGGAATGCTGCTGACAATATTAACCCTTTCCTGATAGGTCAGTAGATTCTTCCAAGCAGGTAATTAGGAAACTTGCAGGTAGCTGGCAAGCACAGTCTTTCTGACAGGTGCATACCAATTTATTTTAAGGGAATATGCATAAAATTATACTGTGGCTCCACCTGGCACGGTCATCAGTCACAAGGTAATTACTACATTGTGAGAACTGACTGCAATTAAGATTATTGTGGGGGTATAAAAAATAGTTTTTGTATTAATGATTATCCCTTCATTAACTTTCCCTGTTGGGAATGCAGAGAGAATGTTTTTGTCTCCTCAAGAGCCAGGGTTGCTTCGAGAGAGTCCTTTGGTGGATTCGTGACAGGAGCCATGTGGAGGTGGGACCAAGATCGGGTCAGCTGAAGTAAGACAAACCTCAAAAGAGAAGAGTAACCTAAAGAGACAGGACGCATGACAGTACAGGCACACACTGGAGAATTATGTTAAAAAATAAATACAAACTTGTATTATGTTCAGGAGGCTTTCTCTGCAGGGTCCTGGATTCATTTGAACACTTCCAGAGTGCGGACTATGGACGTGGTTCCGTCTCATTTAATTTCTTCCAGGCTCATCCAGAGATGGGGATCCTGTGGCCTTCCAGATTCTCGAGTGTGGCCTTTTGACGAATCCAAATTTTATGACAAATCCTTTGAGCTACTCCATTTTCTTAGCCAGTTTACTCTTCCCTAAACAACTTTAAAATGTGAAGTCAATACATCATTTCAGTTTTCCTCTCATCCCATTCCATCCTGCCTAGGTGAGCTCGTTCGCTGAAAGCTCGAAATGTACAAGCACGGCTCAGGCCCCCTCCTCCCTCTAAATGTTCACGCTTCTTTGCTTCTTTTTCACATCAGTGCCTGAAGCTCAGCGTGTCCAGAACTGGATGTGTGTCTCTGTCCCTCAAACCCGGTCCTCCTCATGCCTATTGTTAGCCAGTGATATTTCTTCTTACCTAACTGCAAAAGCCAAAACCACAGGAGTCATTCCTGGACCTGACCTTTCCTGGCACCCTGTGGCTGGTTCTGAACAAGCCTCTGGTTTGCTCTCCACAGTGGGCCCTGTGTCTGTCCTCTGCAGCCCCGCTGCGGGTCTGAGCCGTTATTTCGGTCCAAACTTCCCCATTTCTTCTCTGTTCAGCCTCCGCATACCCACTCATTCTCCTACTGTTCGCTTCTTCTAATGGAGGCATAGCATCCCTTTGTTTGAAGTGCTTCCAATGCATATCTTAGCATGTTTCTCTTCAGCTCTGACCCTTTCCAGGGCTTCCTCCTGTTCAGGCCCAGTGTTCCTTGTTGTGGAACTGGGGGGGGGGGATGTCCTGTGCCCTATAGGGTTTTTACACCTGCCTTTGTCTCTTCCCCCTGGGGTCAGTGACATGCCCACCCTGCGACCAACCAAAATGTCTCCATTCGATGCCAAATACGGGGTGACAGTGATGGCAGTTCATTTTTGTTTCCTGCTATATCGTGATAATTACTTAAAATTGTAATCCATCCATGGAAACCATCCTTGTAAGGATGAAGAGAGAAATCCTTCCCCGTAAGCCTTCATTCTCACATTGTCTAACCCCTGGCTGAGGTCATTAGGCTTATTTCTAGACCCTGCTCCCAGGCCCACTTTTGCTGCTTTGGCCTCCTCACTGTTTTTCAGTAATCATGGCCTTTACACCCCAGAATAGGTTGTGTCCCATTTCTCTGAAACATTCTCTCTCACGCCCCCCCCAATATTCCCTAGCTAATTCCAAAGTGTCCTTCCCCTACATTTCCAGTATCTCTTTATCAAATAAGTGACCAAATAAACAAACTTTTCCTAATCTCCCAGATGTAGCCATGTTCCCAAATTATACTCTTTTATCAATCCAGTATTGGTGCTTGGAATAGCATCAGTGTTTAATAACTAGTGTGTGTGCAAGTGGTTGCTTAACATCTGTGTCCCTCACGAGAATGCAGGATTCTTGACGGAAGAATCCTTGTTCTCAACTCTTTCACTGATCCACAATAGAACTTGTTATAAACAGTGTTAGTGGCCACTAGTAGGAAAGTATCATTTGGTTAAATTTAACAAACATTAGCCTGTTGGTTAGCATGTTGTCGGTCATAATGGAGAAGGTAGAATGAGAGAGACTTGACCATATTTGGGTGTAGAAAGTGCAAGCTGATGGTGTGATGAAAGAAAGGGATTGCCAAATTGACCCACTTGATCGCAGCCAGTGAAGCAATGGCTTCAAAACCTAGCCCTAAAGCTTTGGGTCGTGGTTAAAGTTATTAACACTGAGGGAGTGAGAACCAGCCTGGTTGACAATTCCTACACTTTATTCCATACTTTGTTTCAGAGACACCTGATAATAAAAATGATCCAGCAAAATGGGCCTAAAGATGTTATGAAACTGAGATGTCAATGAATTACCATATTTTAGTTCTTGGTGTGGAAGGGAGTATCAATTTTAATTCGCTTTTTTCTGTCCTTGTGAGGCTTAACTATTGAGTCTAGTTACTCAATAAATACTATATGAATGGATTGGATCAATTAGTGCTTGTAATAATACATATGGTATTTTTGCAGCCCCTTTTAGTATAGTACTTCATTATTCATTATTCAGTATTCGTTATTCATTTTGTTGTTTTGGGATGGTTAATTCCTGTCCTCAAGGAAGGGGAATGACTGATGACTGGCCAGTGTAGAACGTCCACTCCCTGGTCACAGTTGGTTCCTGGAAGGGCTTCAGTCCAGGGAGAACCAGTCAGAATCCTTTATGGAATGTGAAAGAGATGCTGAGGACCCAAAGTCCTCTTTTTCCTCTGGGATCTCAAACTTTAGGAATGAGGTAGCCTCAGAACTATGGCTGTCCATCTTGTCACCTTATAGAATATGTGTATTCATCAGTGTGACCAAGAAGAGCCAAGCAAAGCAAAGAAATGGGAGCAAGGGATGTGGAGATGGGGGCCTCGTGCCATGAGCACACCGGCCCTTGGCCCCTGAAGCCAAGGGTGCCAATAATTCTCCTACTCTGCACATTTCTCTTATAGCAGCCAGAAAATTTTGATTTTTTCTTTCAGCTAATCTGTAACTGTCACAGATACTTTCAAATAGCCTTTGTTACGTTTACTAGAGGAAGATGAACCTTAACTCCTTTCTTGATCTGCAATATTTGCATTATTTCTGGTAGATTCATTAGTGGGGTGGACAGAGTAGCTCATGTAAACTCAATTCCTTGCTTATATCAATGGTCAGTAGTACTGAAGAGCTTTGTCTTAGTAACATTGAATTTACTAAGGGCCAATGGTCGTCAGAACATTAATTCTCCTTATTTCAATTGACACATATCAAAGACTCTGCCTTGGCATTATGGCCACATGGACAATCCAAATGAGAGATTTCTGGTTAGTTTTATTTTAACTATTGACTCAGCCGGTCCACAGATCTATGCAGTTTTATTTTTTTTTATTTTTTATTTTTTTTATAATTTTATTGAATCATAATTCTGTACATTGGTGCAATCATAGGGCACAATTCATATACATTCAGAAATGTTTTGATTGTACTGTTACAGATAGCCTTCATGGCATTTTCTTGATCACTATATAAAGACATTGA
>CAUYON010164666.1:0-14982 GCA_963573935.1 Arctocebus calabarensis | reverse complement strand
TGTTTCCAGAAGAAAAAATATTATAAAGGTACTTATAATTAGTTTTAACATTAGATATGTATACATAGAGTGCCAAGAAAATGGCACTCTCTGTATACAATTTAAAGAAGGAAAAACAGTATTAAAATTATAATAGTCAATCTATTCCAGTAACGAATACAAGTCACATTGAACACCCTTTGTAATCACAGCGGTCAAATGTAACTTGAGTATTACAAATTTAATATAGATTTTTTTTCCTTTCTTAAAGTATGTATACATTTTTTGACAACTTCTGGGTATGCAAAAGTGTGTGTGTGTGTATATATTAGGCGATAATCCCCAGAATCAACGTTTCCTCATCAGGGGGGATTTTTCAGAGATTTTTCTCCCTTCCTGCTCATCCATTGAAATAGAAGCCATATAGGCTATTGACTAAGATGATGGTTTTCCAAACAAATAAACAATGACGTAATGAGTCAGATCAATGGTTTTCCAGTACAGAAATTTGAGGCTGACAGTGGCTGTAGTGGATTATTTTGTGGAAATAAATATTATTATTTTATAATAATAATAAAATAATTAAAAAATGATTATTTTATAATAATTATAATCAGTCTTTGCTGAATACCTACTGCGCTAGACAATTCACGCATGGTGCCATATTTAATCCTTATAATTAAACTTTATTAAGGAGATCTGATCCTTCTGAGTTTACAGATGAGGAGTTAGGCTGTGGGAAGTTAGCCATGTCATCCAAACTAGTATATTTCTTGCTTCTCCATACAAAGTTTAGAATCAGTTTGTCCTTATCTACAAAGTAACCTGCTGAGATCTTGATTGAGATATTCTCTTTTTACTACTTCCAGGAAGGTCTTCTATTTATATAATGTCATCCTTACAAGATAAATTATTTAAAAATGTTTAACTTGAAACATTTTTATGAATGAATTTTTTTGAACAAGTACTATCTGTGCATGGTTCAAAATCCAAAATGTACAAAAGTACAGAATGGATGTAAGTCTCCCTTCCTCTCCTGTTCCCCAGCTTCTTTAGGCCTCCCGCTCTCAAGTAATTTCTTATGTGTATTCTGCATGTTTACACACAGAGACGGCAGACAGGCATAGAAAAATGACAGACACAGACACGACACCTTCCCACCCCCAGCCCTCCTCACTTAGTGTTAGCCGAAGCATTGTCCATTTGTGGTTCTGCAAGGTTTTTCTCTTGACAATATATTTTGGTGATCCTTTTAGACCCAGAACGGTGTCTATTGCACAAATATAAGCCTTGTTTGTACTAAAATTATCTTTAAAAGTGTGCATTGTCTGGCTGTACAACCTCTTATACATGTACAGGCAGTTTCCCCTGGGAAACTTTAATAAGTGGGCAGGACGGGAGTGAGCGCTCCTTCTCACAACTCTGTATTTGGAAGGAGGAGTAGCTCTATCCCTTACTCAAGTCAATCATTACATTGTAGGATACATGTAAAAAAATCTGAATCAAATGCTCATGTACCAGGATGAAAGAGAAAAACAAAATGATGAGAATTAGACGGCACAGGGGGCATAACAAAGAACTGATGTGAATATAAAGAGCAAGCAAAAATCTGAAATGAAACAGTGCATTTGCTGTGCAAACACAGCCTTAAGGATAGAAAATCACACCTACGTGCAAGAGGGAAAAGCATGCACTCGGTTGAAATGACGGAGACCACCCAGTCCATTCCTAACCCTTCATTCCTCTGAAGAACAACTCACACCACCAAGAAAAGACAAGCTTTTAGATGTAGAAAGCGGAATCCTTATCAGGACAGATGCCCAGCATTTAGAGATCAATGTGGACACAGGCGAAAAAGAATAATCTCTTTTCCCCATGATGTGGCAGCAGAGAATGGATAAAAAAAGGATCAGATGGAGGCGTCAGACAGATGGCTAAACAACAGAGGATTTTCACATTGGGAGGGATGAAAGAAAAGAGCAGGCAACTGGCTGACAAGCAGAAGCAAGACGCACGTTTGCTCTGTGTTAGTCTTAGAAACATTTACCATCCTCTGCAATTGCTTCCCAGGCTTTGAGACATGTCTTCCTCCTTTGAACACAGGGAAGGCACAGGCTGGCATTCCGGCAACGTTGTTATGGACGCCTACCCTGCGGCATTCACTCCCAGCTTCCCTAAGGGGTCTGATTCAATTCACACCCACAAACAGGCCTGGGGGCCTTCTCACATGCAGGATGGTGTCAGATGCTGAAATGCAAAATAGAAGGGTGCAGAACGTCTCTTTTCATTCGGAGTCCGGCCTCAACTGTTGAAGGAGAGGGTAAAACTGAATTGCTTTCTCATAAGGCACATTTCCACCCTGAGAGTATTTGGGTCTACGGTACACAGCTGCCTCTCTTCACTGGTTTTCAGAACATTCCATACAGTGGTCCTTGATTTGATGGCTTCCATTGGTCTTAACACGCCTGTGAGATATATGGCATCTCTTCCTGATTCTGCCATTCAGTTTCTACAAAGTCTTTCCCTTTTGTAAATAAGGAGATGTTTAATTACAGTCATGTTTATGATCTGAGGTCTTCTTAGCTTATGTCCTTAGACTTGCATTCAATTGTACCAACTTATGGGAGATTCTTCTAAAATTCTTCCCTAAACCTTGTCTTGCAAACAATTTGGCTGGGTGTTTATTACCTTTGCACATGCACAGAAATACATGTTTGTTAGTATTCACACACACACATATATATATCTGCCTCATTTCTCAAAGGATTTGAGACAAATTAGAGAAACACAAATTTGCAAAAGAATAAAACAAGAATCCCACAACCCAGAAACATAAGGGAAGGAAAATATCAAACTAGATGCTGCATGAATTGGTTGCTTAATGACGAAGCTGCAAATATAGCTCTAAGCTTCATCACTTTCAGAAAGAAACACCACCCTAAGATTCATATGGTCCAGAAGTCCAGGACATCTGTTTGCTATGGGCAAACACAACTTTTCTGGGTACTGAGCCTGAAAGAAATCTCTCCCTGGATCTTCCTAAAAATGACACTGTGAGATGTATTTGATGATATAAAAATACCTTGAAAGTTTCACGTGATACTTTCTCATAATATACCTTAATGTGGGCTGATGGCTTGATACCAAAAGGTAATTTAATTAATGCAGGGCGAGGAGGAGCCCAACCCTTATTCTCAACTTCAATCAATCTCCTCTATCAGAGTGAAGATTTCCTAATTCTATTCTCACCTGCTTAGGGCTTCCATTTAGGGTAGCAATCTTAAAAGAATCCATTTAAATTAGAAATATTGAAATTCCAAGCAGCAGTTCCTTGTAATTTAAGTGAAATAAAAAAAGGTAAGGAAAGTATGCAGAGGGTAGTTACCTGCAAAGAGGAGGACATGGGAAAATGGGGGTCACCACCAGCAGCTCAGAGTGAGGCACTGCAGTGGCTTCCCTGGAGAAGGCAGGAAGTTCAGCAACTGGGTGCAATGAACAGAACATGACGTCGGAGTCTGGGAAACACAGCTCTGTTGTGGAGTTTGCTACCTGAGTTCTGGCAGCCTTCTCTTCTGTAAAATTGGGATAATAACTGGTGAATAAATAAGAGCAGCCCCCTAACCCAGTGCCTGGAGCACAGCAGGGATTTAGGCTGCTTTCTTACTTTTAAAATCATGGACTCAGATAACACTCAAGAATGAAAAAAGACCACAGTGACCCTGAGTGAACTACAACATATACATAACCAGCAGCTCTGTCCCTTAAAATCCAATACAAATTTCTTCATGTTTTTGGAAATCAATCACTTCTTAGCAATTATTGATACTCTTAGCCCTTTCTCACCTGTCAAGCATTGGTATTTATTATTCTCTGGCTCATTTTGTTTCCAGCACTCTCTTTCAAGGTGCGGGACCTCAAACTAGGTGTTTCCGGGAAATGCAGTGTGACCTGCTCCTAGGGGGAGCGATCGTGATTTTGGGGTGGGCACTACCGATGAAGGCTCATTTATTCAATAAATGTTTTTCAAGGGCTTGCTATGTGCCTTGCCTTATTTGTGCAAGGCTGAAGGAGTTGCAGCCTCATTTAAGGCTTTTCCTTTAACTATTGAAGCCTTTTCTTCTGAGCTTAGGTAAGTACAGGAACGCTCCAAGCTCTGCCAGTGTAGGAGAAAGGCAGTCAACTGTGGAAGTTCCTCTAGGGTGGACAAGCAGATGAGTGACTGATGGCCATGGCAACGTTTGGATGCACCCTCAGAGTGAGAAACCTTGTTTGACAGTGTGCCTCGGGGTCCTGCTCTCACTTTGACTCTATCATTTTCATCAGTTAATTGGGCTGTGAAGACAATAAGACAGGCCAACAAAATGTGGGTGGAAAACAAAGGGATGAATGAGAAATCACATTGGTTGGTACATCGATTTAATATGACAACATTTAATTGAGGTAAAAGTAAACTCTGATATTTAATCTCTGTTATGAGTGGAGATTCATATGATGAAATTCTAACCTGAGGAACCCAGAATGTGACTGTATTTGGAGACAGGGCACTTAAAGAGGTGACTAAGTTAAAATGAGGCTATTAGGGTGGGCCCTTACCCTATCTGACGATTGTCCCTGTAAGAGAGGAAATTTGGACATGCAGGGGACACCAGGTGCCCAGGTGCACAGAGGATGGACCCTATGAAGAGGTAGCAAGAAGGTGACTGTCTGTAAGCCAAGGAGGGTGGTCTCAGCAGAATCCAACCCTGTCCACACCTGGATCTTGGACTTCCAACCTCCAGAACTGTGAGAAAGTTCATTTGTGTTGTTGAAGCCACCAAGTCTATAGTGTTCTGTTATGGCAGCCCTAGCAAGCTAATATAGATCCCCCAAGTCAATTCCATGAGAATAGAGAAGGGGACGGGGACAGAAGCAGCATCTGACTTTAGAACAGCCACGTGAAAGCCACATGAAAATGATCTAAAGACTTCAGTTGATTTTTAATACAGAAAAATTGAAATACTACCTGACCCTCCCCAAAGAGGCTTTCCTTATAGAGCCCCTGTCTTTGAGAGCATCTGCCTTGGCAGCCATTGACTTGGTTTGCCCATGGACCGTGAATTAAGTGGGTGAGGCCAACCACTTTCAAGCAGTGGCCTGTCTGTCATTTTCCTTGCTACAAAACAAAGGTGCCCTTTCACCCTGATTCCTGGAGCACACATAATGCAGAATATTTGTGGTGGACACAGAGAATGTGCAAGAAATAGACATTTCTTCCACAAGCCAATGAGATTTTGAGGTCTTATCTGCAGCATGACTTAGATAGCTGATGGATGCAAAACTGATGGGGTAATGTGACTGTCAAGCGAGGCTCACAAGGCATTTTTCCCACAGTCTTTGCTTAGATCATATCAGGAATATTGAATGAAGGTATGGGATATATGTATTCAGATGTCAGATAGCAAACTGGGTTGTCCAGAAAAAGAGAGACCAGGCTGATGGGGGGATTTAAAACTAAGCCCTATGAAGGAAAATTGAAAGGGACTGAAGATGTTTAGGCTGACAAAGAGAGAGAAGGAAGAAAGGGAGAAAAGCCTATAGAAAGTGGAGTGTACCTTTTTTAGGGGGCCTGAAGGGCTATTGATGGAAGTCTTGGCGGGTGACATTTTTATTAAAAACATACATATTTAAATTATACTTAATATTAAATACTTCTTTAAAAGAAGGAATTACCTAACCCTCAGAACTGTTCCTGGAATGTTGTGAGAATGTCCTCACTAGAGGTATTTAACCAGACACGGTGGCATCCTGGCAGAAATGTTGGGATGGGAGTTTGTGGGCGTTAGTGATGTCGGGCCAGGGGTGGAGTGTGGGATGGGGGCCAGTGGTCTGCAAACATTTCTAGTAGTTTAACAAAATCTTACATGGAATCCCCAGTGTAATTGTTAGGGTCTGAGCTAGTAAAGGTGGGTTTGGGGAAAGATCTCTCCAGTCAGAGATTAGGGTGGAAAGAAGAAAAATGTTTATTTTACTTTTTTTAAATGGGAGAAAGGGCCAACACAGTGAAAGACAGGGGGATGGTGTTGGCAGAGAGAATCAGGTACTTGGGCTTTTCGTGTAGGGGTGAAGAAGATTTATGGCTGTAGCCGTGGGAACAGGGTGCTGCAGTGTCCACTCTGCACCTCTTTCTGAGCAGCCGGCTGATGACAGAAGCTGCGGCATGCTGTCAAAGGCCAAGTGCCAGATCCCCTGCTTGTCCTTGGGGACAGGTTTCATCACTGGAGATATGACTCTGCCCTGGGGATACAGCTGAGGTCTGAAGCTCCCACCTCTGCTGTTCACCCAGGAACTCTTCACAAAGAAAGATTTACATATCTTTTCCATCTGTCCAGCTCTTTTCAGAAGTTATAAAGTACAGAATTTCTGCGGAATGCACAGGCCTGATCTTTAACTGTTATGA
The DNA here is from genome assembly GCA_963573935.1 of Arctocebus calabarensis. NCBI lineage: Eukaryota > Metazoa > Chordata > Mammalia > Primates > Lorisidae > Arctocebus > Arctocebus calabarensis. The sequence continues at coordinate 8,567 of CAUYON010164666.1, read as the reverse complement.
GGAAATTGTGGGATTAGATATTTTCCTGTTCTTTCATTTGTTTGTTTTGGTGAGGTTGCCTTTCAGCAATAGTGATATTTGTTAGTAAAAATTTATTTCATATATTCAAATTAATAGTATGAAATTTGTTTAAAGTTAATGATGAGGCTCTTCTGGTGAACATAAAAATTTGAATTAGGGATATTTATTCCTCCACTATTATTAAGTAGCCTCTATTTGCCGACCCCTGTTCCGAGTGTTGGGAAAACACAGCACAGCAGAGGTTTTCATTGTTCTCCTGGAGCTTATGCTCACACAGAGGGGACAGACTTTCAGCAGCCAAACTTGCTATGAAGAAAATAAAATAACGCAGCGAAGCAGAGAGCAGGTGGCTGGGCGTAGACATGTCACAATGTCAGCGAAGGCCTCCCTCGGGAACTCAGGATTCTGAGCAAGAGTCCTCTAGGCAGAGGACAAAGGTCAAGGTGGACATGAAGGTGCATATCTGAGGAACAGGATGGTTGTTGTGTTCTGCCACTGCAGAACAAGAGAAAGGGAGGTGGGACAGATCTGGAAGGATCTTATGAGCTAGTTCTCCAACTATCTATGGTAAAGGATTTCTATAAAAATTTCAGCCACACACCCCCATGCAACCCAAGTGCACATGACTGGTTTTCAGCTTGTGCCATGAATCATCACTATGTGAGTTTGGGACCACCTCCCCATCCCCAGCTGGACTCTACCCTCTTGAATGAGATGACAGATCATGAGGCTGAATGTTGTGCCAGTGTCAAATTGCCATGAGAGTGTCCCCCTGTTGACTGACCCTCAATTTCTGTTTTTACTCTTCTTATCTAGATGCAGACAGAGACACATCTCCCGACCACACTGTGAGCAGCACAAGCAAAGGACCTTGACCCTATGAGCATCAAAGAGCAGATATGGGAAGGCAGGAGAAAGAAGAATCAAGGTGACTTATAGGACAGTGGTGCTGTTCACTAAGATGACAAAGGCCAGTGGAGGAACACATGTGGGAGGAGAGAGCAAAAGTTCTGCTTTGAAGAAGAGGTGAGAGGTGTCGAGACCTTGAAGTGGAGACATCATGTAGTAAGTCACGAGCCTGGGACTTACTACTGAGGTCAAGGCCAGAGAGGTGGCTGGGGAAGTCGTGATAGCCTGCATTTGAAATCTCAGACTAGCTGAGTCATTGGGTGGAAATGAAAGAAAATAGATCCCAGGTACTGGGAGCATGGGGACATCCGACACAAGAGTTTTTGACTTCATCAGTCTTAACGTCCAAGAAATTAGATTCTGACTTTTATGGACCCCTAAGACTTCATGAAACATAAAATTTCAAAATGTCACTAAGCTGGCATGAGGTAGGAGCCAATAAACACATGTGGACTGACCCGAGGAGCCCCAAACACCCTCGGACTCGGAGACATTGGGAGTTTTAGTCTATGTATCTAATCCCGTAGTGGATTGAATGGTGGCCCACCCAAAAGATAAGTCCATGTCCCGGAACCTGTGGATGTCACGTGATTTGAAAAAAAAAAAAAAAAAAAACAAGGTCTTCTTTGCAGATGTAGTTGAGTTAAGAATCTTGCTATGAGGTCATCCTGGATTATGTGAGTAGACCCTAAGTCCAATGACAAGTGTCCTTAGTAGAGTCAGACACGGAGGAGAAAGATGGAGGAGGCGAAGGTGGTGTGGCTGTGGCAGAGATTGGAGTGTTGCAACCTCAACCCTAGAAAGCCACCGAAGCTGGGAGAGGGAAGGGAGATTCTAGCTGAGAGCCTGGGCAAGGAGCTCATCCCTGCTGCCACACGCCGTTCTGCTGGCACAGTCGCACTTCTGTTCTTCAAAACATTGACAAAATATATTTCTGTAGTTTTAAGCCACCCGTTTTTGTGGTAATTTGTTCCTGCAGCCCAGAAAACTGGTACACACAGTATGTCCTTTGCAGATATGTTTTATTCTGACTCAGTACTTCTCAGCTGTGGCCACATATTGTGACAAATGCTGATGTCTGGAACACTCTCAGAGACTCTGATTCACTGGTTCTGGGGCACGGACTGGTACTGGTGCAGAGGTAGATGTAATAACTGCCATTAAATTCGTCTCAACAACTTAATATCACGGGGCTGGCACAGAGGCCCAGGAGTGAGGATGCATGCATACATTTATTTTGTTTTTACCTGGGGAATTTGCTTTGAAACTTAACAATATGTGTGTGTCTTTATGCCCAAGGGTGTTCTTCAAAACTGGCTGAAGCAGTTTCATATCCACATGGCTCTAAGTTCTGTTTCCACCACGAAACAGGCACTAGACAGCCCTGTCCGCAGTACGAAGGAATGAGCGGACACTCCGACAGGTGGCCACAGGTGCGCCAATGCGCACACTCCCCTTGCTGACCTCTGCGGAAGCACTGGGGAGGTGTTGCTTTCTAGACTGAAATTTGATAACGCTTAACATTAATATAAATCAAAATATTCGTAGGCACATTTTTCCCCTTCTTTCCAATCCATTCACAATAACGACAATTGTGAATTTCTGGTGGCATGCTTTGTGTAATTTAGAAAATCTGCCATATCCATGTGCTGAGTGAATAGGAGAAAGGTCGATCATTATTCAGAGGAAAGAGGATTCTCAACTGTGGAACAAAGCAATTTTTTGTACACCGGTCCCAAATAAATGCTTCTTTATTTTTGAAGTTGCACGACCTCACCCAGCGGTCTTCTTGCACACACGTCAGCCAGCAGTCATGAGTGCACCGCAGTCAGCAACGTGAGCGTGTCTGGAAAGGGCCTTTGACGACGAGCTCACTGCCTCTATTATTGACTCTCCGGGATGTCTGAGGTCACAAGTTTGGCTGGAGCACATGAGCCCAGATGAAGATGTTTTTGCCCTCCTGAAACAAAGCCAGCAACTTTATCTCCTTCACTGTGCACTTTGGGTCATGTGCTAACGATGAGGATTTCTCTAATACTAATCCTCCTAATGAAGGCTTCTCCCAGCCCTTACACAAACCCCACAGGCCCCGTGGCTTGGCAAGCCAGACGGAATAAAGGCAGCGGGGCGTTTGGCTTTTGAACCGAGTTCAAGGCAATTAAAGTCAGGAGCTGAGGAGGAAAAGAGGAGGTTTAGAAATACCAGCATAATCAGTAATGTGACTGGGTGCTCAGTAAATTAATTCAATTAGACAAAGCCTGATTTAATGGGGGAAGATGGTGAGAAGCGCTGCCCTCATTAAATTTGGTTGTTAGAGGCACTGCTAATGAAATTAACTTGGGGTTAGTTGTTTGAATGCCATAAAAGAGTGTGCACATGTGCTTGCACACCCGTGCACATGGGTAGGTTCTGTGATTTTTGTATTTTTTAAAGAGGAGGATAGATAGGATAGGCAGAAAAATAAATACTTAAAAAAAGACTGAGTACTCAAGAACCGAAGAGTAGAAGACAGGAGGAGGGCAGAGAGAGACAGGAGTAGAGAGAGAGAGCGCTCCCATTAAGACAGCCATGAGCCTGCTTTCCTGGGGGGTTCTGATCAGCTGCCTGGGCTGTGGGGTCCTGCCTGGAGCCTGGGCTCAGTTCCCTCGAGTCTGCATGACCGTGGACAGCCTGGTGAACAAGGAGTGCTGCCCACCTCTGGGTGTGGAGATGGCCAACATCTGTGGCTCTCAGGAGGGCCGGGGGCAGTGCACAGAAGTGCAAGCCGACACCAGGCCCTGGAGTGGTCCCTACATCCTGCGAAACCAGGATGACCGTGAGCGGTGGCCAAGAAAATTCTTCAACCGGACCTGCAAGTGCACAGGTGAGGCCCTTGGGGGCAGACCAAGCCCATGCTACGAACTGGGTGGGGCAGGACCTCCTTGAAAAAGAGCCCTTTCCAAGGACGAGATGAGACTATTGGCCATCTGAATGACAAGCCAATTACGGTTTGGGTAGGATGCATAGTCGGGGGGTGGGGGTGGGGCGCTGTTGGATGTATTCTTCACATTGTGAAGTGCGTCTACTTACAAAAGCTAAACAAATATTACATGGGCCAAGCCTGGTTATATGAACGCATGCCAACAGCCATAGGCTTGTTTGGTGGAAGGGGAAGTTAAAGAGCTTGAGCATTAGCTTTGAAACTCAAAGCCAGTCCTTTCAAGATGGATTTGGTGCCTCCCCTGAAATGGGTTTGCACTTGTTGAAGACAGGTGGGAGGCTTGGCATTTAGAAGGCGGGAGCTGAAGGCAGGCGCTCTGTGGTCCTGGTCTCCGCATTTCTAATGGTTTGAACAGATCTCAAGCCGGGTGCATCTTTCTCATTAAAACCATGACTGGGTTGGAACTGTGCCGAAGTCGCAGAGATGCAACACGAGCCAGCGAGCTTTCTCAGGGAGCTGGGAAAGGGAGGGGTGTTCTGAGATCACACCTGCTTCCTTTCTTACTCTTACCTGAGTCAGAACCATTACAAAGTTTGCCCAGTGACTCTCCCTCTTGTAGATGTGGGTCTCTCTCATCGCCTGTTTCTTTGAGTCTCTGAGCATTTCATCTTCCTCTGGCTCGCCTGGGCCTTCTCAAATCACATTTCTCCCAGCATTCATCTGCCATGCATGGCAGGGATAAACTCTCAAAGGCTGCCCCTGCATTTGGAACACAAAAAACATAGGTGGCAACTTCTGCAGGGCCCATGGACACTTTCTATGGTGGCCAGTTGCGGGACACTTTTTCCTTTTTAAAATCTTTTTACTTCTGTTCTCGTGTGATGCTGGAACATAGGCAAATACATTGAGCTATGCACGTGCCTCAAAAGCTCTGACTGAGGGAATATACAAAGGCCTGGGATATTGATGAAGGAAAGACATTAGATTTATTTCTTCAATTTAAAAAATTCTGGCTTTATAATCACTTTGTAGTCATGTTTCTAATTCTGTGATATAAAGGAATTCTTAGGTCTTAGTTTAGCCATGGGTATTAGATTAGGAAGATTTTTTAATAACAAATTGAAAATTTGCTTTTATGGATATCCTCTCCTAAATTCTCATGATTTCTCAGTCTTGAGAGGAGCAGGAGGTGTCCTGTTACCTGTGTGACTGGAAACCACATAACACGGTAACTTCTTTCTCTGACCCCCTCTCCCCGGAGACGTCTAGAACAGTTATTTCTATGTCAATCCGTGGTAAAGTGTCACAACATTCAAACCCTGGAAATCTCTATCTTATAGAATCCAAGGGCAGGAGATTTTAGGAAATCAGATGTAATTGTTGACTCTCCTTATCACTGTCCTCTTTATATTTTTGACCTGGTCAGCAAGTTTTTTTTAAAGGTTGGGATAGAAAAAGTAAAGAACGGTAGAGGAGAAGTAACTGCTATTTTCCTTTGCTGAAGAAACATTTATAAATACTGCTCCAGGAAAGACAGGAACTTAAGATCCCAGACAGCTACTTTGAAAACATAAAAAGAGATCCCTGCGCTAAGAAGGTAGTGTGCCAGAAACAGGCCCATCCTCTAAGTCCAGGCTGTAAGGAAATCACATGTTCAAAGGCCAGTGCAAGGAAGCAGGCTTCCTCAAGTCTCATGGTCCTCGTCTGCAGCCATTGCCAAGGCCATGACCCCCGTGGATCTCACTCCCAGGCTGCTGCTCACTTTCTTTCCATGATTTTCTGATCTCGAGCCTCCCAAAGACCCTCCTTTCTGGTAGCCGTCTCTCTGGAGATTCTTTTGCCAGTGGGGTGCTCAGGACACTGCTGGGTCACCTGAAATTTTTTTTTATTAAGTCATAGCTGTGTACATTAATATAAACATGGGGTACATTTCTTAAGGAAGAGATGTAGATTGCTTCCAGCAACCAGACTATTAACAACCCTGAATTTTGTTAATTCATTAGAAAATAATCATCCCATAATTTCCACAATCATGAAGCTGGTGAAAGGATTTTAACCTAATAAATAGAAACAAATACAAACACTAGGTTAAAAAAAAAAGCCTTAAATTCTCAAATTCTCTATACAGTTTCTCTGTCCTCTGTAGGGATATTGAAATATAAACGTTACTGAACTTAATTGTCAAGAACAGGTGACTTTTAAGAGGTTTTGGCATCAGCCATTCACCTTTTAAGGCTTACCTGCCAGTTGGCATTTATGAGAATATGCCATTTGCATCTGTGTCTCTGAGCTTTTGAAAGACTTGTTCACCAAATTGTTTTTGAACAGTTGGATGAGAACTTCTTGTTTGTACAAGTGACTAAGTACCTCCGTTTTCCAATCTCTGAAATGGGGATAATGATGAAACCACACTTGTAAAATCTTTTTGAGCTCTGTAGATGAAAGGGCCCATGCAAGCATAAAGTATTGTTATTAAAATAATAGAATCTCTAATTAAAAGGAATAGGCTATTTAGAGTTCCTTGTAAATTCACTAATCGGTGGTTGTTAAGATTATTTATTCTAATAGTTTTCTGAGATTTAGCTGATGCAGTTCATGTAGGAACGTGTAGTGTTTAGCTGTTTGCACTCTCTCTCCAGTCCCAGGTGAGTGTAGGATTTTGACTCTTTAAATGTAACTTCTGCTCAAAGGCACATTCAATGGTAGACAGATTGATATCATCTAAGGATCCATTCCCCCCTCTCTCTCCATTTCCCAATAAGATAACACAGTTCTTTGTAAAATGTCCCTCTTCTCATATTTTTTACTATTGGTTGATTAATGAAAAAAAATAATGCATATTAAATTAATGTTAAGATGCTATTAGGAAATCTAAATCACAGAAACAAACATTTTGTGCACTAGGTGTTCATCTTATTACCCTTTTTGGTTGTTCCAGTATTTTAACAGATTCTTTAGGTAGGTTGGTAAGCTCAGAAATCAAAGGGGCCTGACTGCAGAGTTTTGCCGTATTTTCTCTAACACATGATAGAAAAGGAATTTTTTAATGAATAATTTCTGGGTCATTGGTGAGCTCAAATTCAGACACATGTTTTCTTATTAGTACTCGTGCATTGCTTTTAGGCAACTCTGGTTACTTTAAAGTTCCTTGTTTCCCATGGTCATGAAGCATTTCTGATCTTCTGAGTCGGGATTAATTATTTTGTCTTTTTATTTTTTCTGTCCCATGGAGCTTGGTTTTCACTTTTCCCTCATTGGCCTTGTGTTGATATTGCATTGTGTACATGTCCTTCATTTCCAATAGAAAAAGACACTGCACCTTATTTATACAGATAAGTACACTAGACTTACAGTGGGGCTGCATACTGATAAACCCATCGTAAATTGAAAATATCCTAAGTCAAAAATGCATTCGATACAAATGCTGTGAGCCTGGCCTACCTTAAATGTGCTCAGAACATTTCCATTAGCCTACAATTGGACAAAATCATTTCACACACAGTCTATTTTATACTAAAGTGTTCAGCATCTTATGTGGTTTACTGAATGCTGTACCAAAAGTGAGAAATAGAATGGACTATGGTTTCTACCTCTTTTGTACCATTGTGAAGTTGGAAAGTCAGACGTTAACCTCATGAGCTGGGATCATCTGTGTTTGTAGCTCCTGAATGCCTTTCATTCAATTATTCATTGATTCTTTCATCACTCGTCCAACCAATGTTTATTTAGTACCAATTGGGTCCTTCAAGTCCAGAGAGGGGAGAAAACTGATACGATTCTTCAGTGTAGAGATAAGGAAGACAGATATGAAAAATAATTTCCATGCTATTTAATAAATGACATCTAATGATGGCAGGAATAGCACTTCATACAACACTGATACACTTACTGCATATCAGTCACTGTTCTAAGAGCTTCTTATCAACGTGCTTTGTTTTTTCAGAAGAACTCTATGGAATGGAACTCTTATCCCAATATGACAGGCTCTGAGAGGTTAAGTCCAGAGTTACGGGTGTGGCAACCCTGTCTGAATGCACAAAAAATTATGGAAGCATGAAGGAAGGCATGTGGAGGTTTTTTTTTTAAATAGAATTTAATTTTGAGAGCAGTTTTAGGCTCCCAGCAAAACTGAGTCAAAGTACAGAGATTCTCTGTATCCCCCTTCCTCCACCCACTCCCAGCCTCCCCACCATCAAGATGTGTTTATTTTGGGCTGCCCTTTAGGTAGTAGGGGTTTGATAGATTATTTACTGAATAACTGAGGGAGACAATTATTTATTGATGATTTTGTTTCTACCACCAAGAAGTATTAATGGTAAATAAAATAGACTAATCTTAAAATTCATGGAAGAAGTTGTGAATGACTCAGTTTCAACACTCAGACCCTCAAATTCCAGAATAAGTTTTATGCCTTTAAATGTAGGCATGTATTGAATTCCTTGTTACAAAATATAGCTGTGTTATTCCTTAGCATTTTAAGAAATTAATGGACTTTATTTATTAGAGCAATATTAGTTTCATAGGGAAATTGAGCAGAAAGTTCAGAGAGATCCTATGGCCGCCTGCTGCTCCCCCACTCCACTGTCCCCCACTCTGCTATCCCCCTGCTCCGCTATCCCCAGCTCTGCAGGTCCCCCACGCTGCTATCCCACTCATCTAAACCACAGCACCGCTAACCCCAGCACAGCAGGTCCCCCACACACCACACCCCCACACC